>JAFBJT010000634.1:3170-15670 GCA_016785325.1 Chascanopsetta lugubris
ATTACCTCACCTCTCTCCTCTTCGCCCCCCCCCCGCCGCCCCCCCTGCATCTATTCATTGTATCCCCACTCCCATCATTTCATCTCTTTGTCTCTCTCTCTCTTCCTCCTCTGTCTTCTCGCAGAGGGAACCGCGAGAGCTCCAGCCGGGCATCTAGCAGTCGTCAAAGCAGCACGGACAGCGACATGAAGTGCCTGGAGCCCCGGCCCTGGAGCAGCACCGACTCAGACAGCTCCAACCGCACCCTCCGGCCACCAGTCACTAAGGCCAGCAGTTTCTCTGGCATATCCATCCTTACCAGAGGGGACAGCCTCGGCAGCAACAAAGGCTCACAGGGGAGCTGCAAAGGCTCTCGTTCTGGTGAGGACGCAAACAGAATTTGTGGGCGAAGAGCAAGATACAAGCAATGAAATAGTCCATTTGCTTGTTTGATTGATGAGTAATTACGTGGGTCCTTGGCCCAGACATTGCGCCCTTTACACCCAACACCCCAAATCGTTGTGTTGTGCCTACACGCATAGGCTAATACCCGCAGTCCTCTGAGATTGCGCACTGTGTCCTAAATTACTGCGGTCACCTCCGTTGTGTGAGAGCAGGGTGGCTTGCTCACACATCGACTGCTGAGATGGTGAATCTCTCATTTAGAGGCTTTAACTGAGATGATGCTGCCACCCTCCAAGACACTGATTTGAAAATAGTTATTTTGAAGACTCAAAGCACTTGGCAAGCAGTGGTCCGTTCAAGTGTTTGGCTGAAGTAGAAGATGGTCCTCATCCTTGAAGCTTTTTCTCTCAGCAGGGAGAGTCAGATTTAAATACCACAGTTTCATCTGTCAGTCAAATGTTCACACTCTCTCCTGCCAAGCTCTCGGAAGTAGCGAGCATTATTTTCAAAAGCTGTGAGATATTTTCCCCCCAATCTCCACTCATTCTGAAACTCTGTGACACTGGTAGCTCATGGCTACTTGAGTGATACCGTTTCTGCAGGAGAGGAATGTAGAGATGTTTTTGACTGGTTTAAGAATGACTTGTTTCTCTTAAACCTGTTCTGGGTTCGTCTTTTTGCCCAGTGCGTAAATTAATGCCGCAATCATTTCCCGTATCCATCATTTCTCTTATTGCATCACTAGGCCTGTCCCTAGTCAGTCCTGATGTGTGTCCCCCACCTGCAGCCTCCCAGTCCAGCCGTAGCCTGCTCCCCTGCCCGTCACAACAGCCACAGCAGCCACAGCCCCAGGCTCCTCAGACTGCCCTGCTGCCAACCCCACAGCAGCACCCCATGGGGAACCACATGATCGCTCAGGTACGTTCCTCCACCCACTGTGTTTTTCACGGTGGTATTGGTTAGAATCGAAAATCCATTTTGAAGTTTCATGCCCACTAGTGTGTCGACAAATCCCTTTGTCCATGTTTTGTATTTAGGGGGCTTTTATTTGAAATGTAGCTCCTACTTTTTTTTTAAATTTCCACCACTATCTATCTATTCATTAACTTTTCCTCAGTGTTCTAACCCACATTTTCCCGATGTCTTACTTTCTCTTTATTCCCCACTTTCCATATACCCCTCTTCCTCACTCATTTCTCTTTCTGCTGGCTGTTTTTGTTTTGTTTTGATTCCTTTCCTGTTCCTGATGGCGTGCTCAGCCGGTGGCGTCTCTGCAGCCCTCTCAGCCTGTCTCCTACTCCAGCCCTTCCTGCCCCCAGGTTCTCCTGCCAGTTTCTCCTCCCCAGCAGTACACAATGGTACTGACGCCTTGTAGCTTCATCTCTTTACGTTAATCCAGGCAAACACTGCTTTTACTGACACCGCCACACTTAACTAACTTAACTGTTGTCTCGCTACTTTGTCTGCTAAAATCTCTTGCACTTTTTTTTTTCACATCGTTAGATCTTCCTCCACTGATCCAATGTTCACTTCAATAAAGAAACTGATATTCGGGCACCGACTGCAAATGTCTACCAATGACATGGACCCCTTCCTTTCCTCCCAGGGAGAGGAGCTGGCGCCCCAGTTCAGCCAGATGACGCTGAGTCGGCAGGGGTCCAGCGAGAATCCAGAGCCTCCCCCTATGTACCAGGCTCCTCCCACAGTGCTGTCCCAGCATCCCCCTCCACAGACTGGCTACATCATGGCTACCACGGGCCAGCCTATGCCGCCTCCGTCTGGGTACCAGCCTGCCACTGGACACCCTCATCCTCCACCTCCACCGCCCCCTCCATCACAGCCTGTCATGCAGGCCCCTCCGCCCCCGCAAGGCTACATGCAGCCCCCTCCGCCGCAACAGGTACGCTGTCCTCAGGCATCGAAGGCATGAAATGCTCCTTTCTAATGTTTTCCTGATTTGAGAGTGATCGTTTTCACAAAGTGACTCCAGTAAAAAGCCACAGTAAGTTATTCCAACCATCAGGAGAGATGCGAGGAATGTCCCTAAATCTGTTACGCTGCAGTTCACTGTCATGCATCCGAAGTGAGCGAGTGGCTCTTCTGTCGGGAGCATCTCTACTTTCTCACCACGTCAACGACAACATAAGAAGGAGTTGGGCATCATGCTCTAATGGCTGTAGAAATGATTCTGATTGTTTATTTGTGTATAACATTACAACTACACCAGCTAGTGGTGGTATTGAATAGCTACCTCTAGTACTTGTGCAACAAACAGATGGTAGTTGATTTATTCATCTACTCTGAGGCCATTCCTTTGTTTTATAGTTTTTTTTTGCAGTCATCACATTTTGAAGATCTGGTGCTTTCCTTTGACTGTGAAATGTATCACTCCTGATGGTGGTTTTCGATTTCCGGATTGGAATTGCAACAAAAGTCGTCATTCCCAATCCTTTGTAATGAGAGAGAGAGAGAAATGTATCACAGCTAAATGAGAGAATTATATTTTCAACTTCTTCTGTTGTATAATGCAGACTGGCAATTACTGTTAAACAGCGTTGCACTGTTTTTCTGTGAGTAATAGTTTTCATGGTACAAGGGAAAATAATCACTGTCGTAATTGACAAACACACAGTAAATAGAGTTTCTATTTTCAGCTGCACCACAGGTGCACCTTTCTTGTCCAGCAGGGAAAATCACCAGAACTTATACAAAAAATAGAGCCACATTTAGAACACAGGAACATTTAACAACTTGTGTGAACTATTATTGTCCTCTCTCTCCAATCTTTCTCTCTTTTTTAAAAACCTCACTTAATTTTCAGGGAAGACTTTTGCTGAATATTTCATAGCTCCCTTGGTCGAACCATGTGCTGTATTTGTGGTCAAATGATGACAATAGCTGGAATTTCCATGTAATGGTGTTTAATCAGATTGAGACAACTTGATCCACATCACAATAAAAAATCCTCAGTTCTGACAAATGAAATAAGAAATGCAAATTAACATGCATGACCAAGGCACGGCAATATTCTAACATGTCAGAACGTCAGTTTAGCATCGTGCAAAATCCAATGCAAGAAATCCCTCGAGGGAACCGGTGTGAGGAGAACTTCCGAGTTGGCCCACAAAAATAAATGATCACTTCAGCCCTCAACTCACTTCAAAATGAAGGACCTGGAGAGTGAAATATTAGTGTAAAACCCATTCAAAGCAAATGGCATAAACATCATGAATTAAGGATATCAATTTCCTGCAAAGCAGGACTCATTCAGACATTAATTTCTCTCGATGGAGCGTGGCGTGACACACCACTGATGTGATTCCTGTGAGGCGGCAGGATCCAGCCAGTGGGGAGCTGGGTCCTCGCACTCCGATGGCTGTACGTCACCTTCCCAAGCTTTGGTCTCAGTCATTCATTCATTCATTGCAGAGGCGGTGACAGTAATGAGTTTTCTCACTCTGTCACTCACAGACTTTCCCTCTTTTTCCCCCGGGCCCTTTTCCATAAAGGGGTTGTTATTATTCATTTGAAGAGAGCGAACTAAATTGACCCCGCCATCAAACACCCCTCGGGAGACACTTGGTACCGTAATGTAGCTCTGTGGCTAAGATGTAATCGTCGCGGAAGTCGTAGCTGAAGTCACTTGTTTTTTTTTAATCAGTAATGGCGTTGTGTCTATCTGAAGGAAATCTCAAGTCTATAATACTTCACTAAAGCATCATGTAGTGAAATTAGGGCCACTAGGGCCAGACTACGTACGCACTAGGACTTTCACGGTAGATCTAACCGATTACTGAGCTTGGCAGTTTGGGCACTGGAAGCATGTCTTTCCAGTTATGCATAAGCCACTACTTGTTGGTCCCTTTTCCATTCAGTGCGATATGGAAGCGAGAGAACACACTAGTTACCGTGTAATGGCTCGCATCTGGTGGTGAGCAGCGTGCTGTTTCACCGGGGTCAGGCCTGAAGGCTGTGGATATAAGAAGCTATTTTGAAAAAAAAAGGAAAAGGATAGGATGAAGGCAGTGAGGCGCAGGTGAGGTGAGAGGAGGTTGAGGAAGAGTCGTCTCTTGTTGCCGTAGCAGCGGAATGAGTCAGAATGTGAGAACAAGCCCAGGGTGGTGGGGAGGAAGAGGAGGAGGAGGAGGAGGAGGAGGAGAGCAGCGTAACTAGTTAGCCTGCCTCAGATGTTCTGTGGTCTGAAAACATGTATTGCTCATTCACAGATTTCTATATGATTGCAGTTAGATATTCGTAATGAATTGTAAGTAGCAGGAAGGATATTTAGCCATATCTAGTTAGGATTGATTTATATCCTTGTTTCCGTAATCATAACCTGATCTCCTTTTTATTATAGGGAACGGAGAGGTGGTCTGTAGAGGTGAGGAGGGGTAAACATCAGATATGGTTAACATTTCTTGCCGTTGAGCCGGAACCCTTTTCACATCATTAAACCTTGGCAATGTCTGGTCCAACATATGGCTCCTCCATCAGCCTCATCAAGCTTTTATCTTTTATCACTGTTCCTAAAAATAACGTTGACCTATTCAAATCTATATTTTCCGCCGCGCTCAGGCCTCAGTGTTTCAAGATCCTTACCCGACAGAGGGGTCACGGGAATCAGATGCATATTTTCATGTGTGCAGTACTTGCAG
Organism: Chascanopsetta lugubris; assembly: GCA_016785325.1. NCBI lineage: Eukaryota > Metazoa > Chordata > Actinopteri > Pleuronectiformes > Bothidae > Chascanopsetta > Chascanopsetta lugubris. The sequence continues at coordinate 8,210 of JAFBJT010000634.1, forward strand.
TGCTTTCATGTTCTCCTTACCTAACTCTGGCCGTGTTCCTGTGCTGAAAGCATTTCCCCTAAGCACACCGTGACCTCTATAGACAATGGATTTTTGGGCCTTTTATCACCCCACTCACTCCTCTATAGTCTTCACTCTTGGATCCATATATCAAACAGCCCAGCCTGGGAAAGGAGTTCTTGCACGGTGTTGTTCAATGTGTGGGCGGTGCACGGACGGTGCAACAGCAGTGGAAATATTGACACCGTACAGCCGCTGAGATGGGCTGAATGTTGTCATGTATGCAGATGAAGGTGGAGGCAGGATATATATCGATCACTCTCTCACATTCAAATGATCCAGTCTGATGTCATGTTTGGAGACTGTTTCCTACATTTAGCTCAGTTGTGTAAGAAACAGTTTGCTCCACCTCCAACAGTGGACAACCTCCGTTAAATCCCCTATTTCTAGAATGCTCTCATTTCTGTGCATCGATGGTGAATACTGATAAGGAGGCGCACGGTACTTTGAGGCGTTGTTTTAAAGCTGCAGTCATGTTTTATGTTCTCAAGGGATCACGTGACATAGTTTTGGTGAGAGCGACGAACCCACTGCTTAATGGGGCCAATTGACATTTTGACACAGTTGCATTCATCAACAGCAGATTGTGTTTTTATGTTGGAACCTTTGCAAACAGACAATCAAGCTCACTACATCTTGGGCATCTTGCTTTCTTCATAAAACCGGCACATGTTTGTCAGATAAGTAGCCAGTACAACATTAAAAGACAGTTCATTGTTACTCAATGTGCTTGCGTGTTCATCAGTGCAGTGGCCGTGTGCTTCCTTGCATGATGACCATACTTCCTTGAATAACAATACATTCATACACAGGGACTTTTCCCTCAAGGATCAGTAAACACCAGTTACATTTTGGTCCACATCAATATAAAAGCCTTTATACAAGAAATGAGTGGATTCAGTCTCGAGAAAATTGAATATGTAAAGGTTTAAACCAGGTGAAGTCCCTTTTAACATTTGTTTCCCTCCTAAGTCTCAGCACTTTCTTTCACCATCATCTGCCGTCTATTTAGATTTTATTGTGATGTTTGGTCCATGTGATTCATGTTTTAAAGATGTTGCCTGTGTGTCTCCTCCTCAGATACAGGTGTCATACTATCCTCCTGGTCAGTATCCCAGCTCAGGCCAGCAGTACCGTGTGCCCCAGCCCATGTCTCACCAGGTGTCTTATCCTGCCCAACGCACACAACCTATGCCTCAGCCCACACAGCAGTCAGGTCAGTGCCCCCCCCCCCTCCGCTGAAAAAGTGTTCCCCGTGTCTTTATGGTAAAAAAAATATATAGAACGTACACAAGAATTATTTCAAAAACTGCTGCGTCATAGTCCGTTTCAGGTTGATCAGGTTAAAGGTTGATTTTTCGACAACCTTAGTCTTGCTTCGTCCTGCCAAATCAAATATGCTCTGACCAAAATAGAGCTCCGGTAAAACCTTGACAGATTTATCCTCCAGACTCTTTTATTCCAGGTCTGTGTTTATACAGTAAGTGACAGATAGAAAAGTGTTGACAGCCTGAATGGACTCTGGCTCACAGCAGAGTCCTGCCAAAACCAAGTGGATCATGGACATGGCGGTCAGAGCGACCTTGCATTAATCCAATCTTGCTGCCTGGTGTTTGATGATGAGGCTTTGCTTGAAAACCTGCCACATTGTATTTGAAATAAAAAAAAACACCTTTTCTCCAATTGCCTTGTGTGAGTTGGTATTGTAGAAATATAATCGATGTGCAGCCTGTTTGGGTGCTAAGTATCTGTTCAAATACTTCTTTATTCTCTCATAATGTATCTTTAAAAGGGTTTTCAAACCCTTTATAACCATTTCTCCTCAAAGGCAAACGCGGCGAAACGGCCTCTCTAGCATCAGTGCCAACCTCTCCGCTTCCACTCCACTCCGCATCCATCCTCATTTTCCTCTCCATTTGTCATCAGGTCTCCAGACGATGATGCCCAGCCAGCAGCCGAGCTACCAGAGCATGATGGGCGTACAGCAGCCCCAAAATCCTGGTCTGCTCAATTCCCAGAGGGCAGGCATGGGAGGACAAATGCAAAGCATTATGGTCCAGTACCCACAGATGCCATCATATCAGGTATGCTCTTGTTATTGTCCCACTTCTCTTTCCTTGCAGTGGGCTGTATGGGGCAGAGCCCTAACTGTCCAATAATGTCACCAAGTTCAACAGCTCCATCTGGTGTACACTTACTTTACATTTCTGGGACAGACAGTCGAGTGACCTCCATAAAAGGTGTAGTTTTGATTATTAACGCTCCTGCCAGTGTAAGAACAGTCGTAATATTTGATGGGGCGGAAAAACGACTCTTAACTGAAACGGAGATAATGGCATCGGACCTTGTGTCACTCCTTGTTTTAGTCTTTTCCTCTCTACCGTTTTAATGTTGCAGGACGAACGCAAACCTCCCATTAAAGTATGTTTACTCGTTTCATTCTTTGCCGTTGCCCAGGTGCCTGTGGGGAATGAGAATCAGCAGGTGGTGCAGCAGCAGTACCAGCAGCAGGTGATGGTCCCAGTCAGCCAGTCTGTGCAGGGCCCAATGCCCGTGTACTACAGTGTTATCACACCCACACAGCAGAATAGCACAAGGTAAATACTATTTGTATTATATAATATCATTTTTTTTATTTGTATATGGCTTTATGGGAAAGGGTGTTTCATGTACTATTGAATATAAACATAATAATTAGATACTTTGTTAATGAGGAGGTTGAACCAGCCGCAAGAAAAAGTTTTTCTTTTAAAACCCGACCATGTGTGCAACCTCAGCAGAGATCTGTACAAATGTGATATGATCACTAATTGCGACTAAGAATTGGCTTTTGAATTACGGTTAATTATGGTCATTAATCTTCACGGGATGTTTGGAGGATATCCTTGTAATTGTCGTCTACTTTTTTCTGTCTGTGTCTGTCCTTCAGCCCGTCGGTAGGTTATCTGCAGCCCCCCAGTAATGAGCAGTATCAAATCACGCAGTCACCGTCCCCTTGCAACCCTCAGCCGTTGCAGCAGCAATATTCAGGTAATGCCTCTCAATGTTGACGGAAAAATGATGTTATGGCAATATTGAGACATTTCTACATTTGTTATTTGATCTGCGTACGGTGTAATTCTACTCAAACTAAATGTAAGAGCATTCAAATTGATGTCGCTCACAAAACCCACTCTCCATCCCCATCAGTTTATTTGTCAATAGCCACTCCTGCGCGTAGTGATAAGACGAGAGTTTTATGTTTTTAAAATCAAAAGAATCTTTAAAAAAATGGCGTTAAACTCTGCATTAACAAAGAGCCGAGTGGAATCTGTCCTTTTCAAAATCAGGTGCAGGGTGTTTAAGTCAGAGTTCAGACTCAGGCAAAGGGTTCGCATGCAAAGGTTGTTGAATGAAGAAATCAGGGGCTATGAAGGGGAGACGAAGCAAGGCACATTACACACTGCACCTTTAAGTAAACACAACTCCATGATGGTTGAGATTTCTCCTTTTACAAAGTTTCCCGTGTCGCTCGTTCAAGTGCATGATTATTTTATAAGAGTAATATGATTCGTCAGTTCCTTGTTCTCGCAACAAATGAGACCCATCCATGCTCTTCATTTGTCTTTAAAATGCATATTTCAGTTTTTGTTTTCAAAATCTCTCCGGCCCCGAGGCTTACTTCACCAATAAGCCTCGGCTTCAGGTCCTGAATTTTACATGATGTTGTCAGCAGCTTATTATTATTTTTTTTTACGTGTTGAGAATAATGAATGTTGTTCATCCTCTGGCATCTAATAGCTTAAGCTTTTATACTGTCGGGGAAATCAGATGGATGTCTCTAACCGCGAAACTAGGCATCATAGTCTATGCTTTGTATGCATCCAATCTGAAAACAGAAGGATTAGATGTCAAAGGCCCGGCGCTTGTCTGCATGATTGAAAGGCTGTGGGCTCTTTAATATAGCGTAAACCCCCTGTTGAATTACCTCTCTCTCTTGCTCGCTCGCTCGCTGCCTCCTCAGGAGTTCCCCCTCCTGGGCCTGGGGTGATGGTCATGCAGCTCAGTGTCCCTAATGGACCACAGCCTTCCCAGAATCCTCCGCTGGTCCAGTGGAACCCATGCAAGTACTACAGCATAGAGCAGAGACCCAGCAAGCCGGGAGAGCTCTACAAACCTGACAACACTCCGCAGGTACACACACATCCCGACTCTTGACATCCAACCCATTTGCCCTCTCGTGTTTTCTTTGTCCGCCCCCTAGTGGCCATCTAAAATACTGCAGGTGCCCGCACGTCCCGGCGTTTCATATGTTGTGTTCCTCTTCCCATCAGGCCAGTACCCAACTGACAAGTCCCCTGGCCTCCCCCACTCAGTCTCCCACCCCATCTCCCTCCGGCAGTGTCAGCAGTGTCTGTCCAGGCCTCGGACCATTACCCCTCATTTCCCAGTTTCCCCGGCCAGGAGGACCAGCCCAAGGTACCGTAGATATGCTGACAGTTTTACGCACACAAACAACAGGTTGAGAAAAATCATCCTCAGACAAACTCAAGTTAATGCGCAGATACACGTACTTGAATGTGTCCGTGACCGTGAGATTGATTCATGCAGCGGGATGTAGTGTAGCTCTTTGAAATCATTCCTCATGTTATGGCCAGATATTCCTTCATTATCTTATCTTTTGTAAATAAATGAACTCAGCCGTGTGCGTTTCAACTCCTGCTCTTTCAACCTCTGAACCCTGTCTGGTGATTTTAGGCCTTAAGCCACTTTAACGTTGTATCGTCTTACCGCAGCTGGTTCATATGACTGGCACCATGTACACCGCTCATACGTCGGGCACCCACACACGGCTTCACCCCGTCTCTGTCCTACGACCTATATTTACCCGCTTAGCCACAATTCCTGATGAATCCAGCATTTATGTGGAGAGCATGATACCGCATACAAATACAGTCTTTCTTTAGCCGGCGAGCCGCGTACGTCACATGGCTTTAAAAGACGAGAGCGCAAGGGTAAAGTAGGAGTGAGCTCTTTTCCGTCTCAAGACTTCAAAGACTCCCCTTGTCTTTAAGTAAAACGCTGTGAACTGTTTGACATGGTACCATTTCATATATCCCTCTTCAGCTCAGGTTTGAACTCTGTGATTTCAACTTGCTATTTGACTTCATTAGGTGACGGGCGCTACTCTTTGTTGGGGCAGCCTCTCCAGTACAGTCTCTGTCCACCTCCCCTCATACACGGCCAGTCCTCCTACAACTCCCACCAGGTCAGTACCGACAGGACGGTGCTGGGTTCTAACTGAAGGTTCACAGGAATGAACCCTCCTGGCATCCAAATAGAAATGCCTGTTTGTAGAACTGAGGTTCAGCGATAGCTGATTCTTGCATTTGTGTCAATGTTGTGTCAGAGTAACAAGTTGTCCATCACGTTGTTGCTGTCATCACCTTTGTATTCTGTAACTCTTGAAATCTCCAGTTACCCCAGACCTAAAGCTTCCACCGGTTGATTATAGCCCGATCTAGTGGCCTGTCATGTAACTGCATCATCACCATCATCATAATAATAATAATAACCCTCCCTTACAACTGTGTCACTGTGTTCAGGGCCAGGGAGTAATGAAACACGGGGCACGAGGAAAAAAACCAACACTCAAATCTGCGTCAACAGATCTCGGCACCACTGATGTCGGTAAGTTGACGACGCGCGGTCGCATCGCGACTCAGCAACAATCCTCCTCAGGAGACATAACGGTTTTACAGGTGCTGTCTTCAACTCTCACGCACGGTGTTGTTGATGTAAATGTGAAGCATCGACACTCGGGGGACTTCGCTTGTGGCTCATCTGTATAGATTTTTTTTATGTGTGTTGTCTCCCTCACAAACTCCTCCATCTGGCCTGGACGTCATTAAATAAACATTTGGTTGTTGTGAGTTAACTGACTCACCGACTGTTTCGGAGCTTCAGATGCAACTCAGCAGCCTTTGTGAAATGCTCCAAATTGGATTTCCTTCCTAGCATCCCGCTGGCCTCAGGGCTTCACTCACTGCAATTCCCTTACAGGGGACCTGTGATGCCTTTTCTCACTTCCAGAGTTAAGTATACTGCTCAGATGCTGGGCTTTCATCAGAGGTTTGGTCAACCATTTAGAGAACGGCCGAAATGCATGTCAGAGAAATCCCTGGCCACCTGGGGGATCAACAGTGGGAACTCCTCCATTTCTTTCTCCTCCTGGCCACAGATTCACTGGAGCTCCTCGGACTTACATTCATCTTCATTTTGTCCAAGTTCAGAGAAACTCGCCAAACATCCCGTCGTAATTTCTGATTTGATTTGATTTAGATCTGAATTTGGCTTTAAAGTGCAGATGGAACTTTGAACTTTCCATTTACATAGAATGTGGATCATTTAATGTCTTTGGTTTGTTTGTGGAGCGTGATCCGATTCTCTGAACCGGCACACTGTGCTTTGCCCTCAGCTGTCAGCCAATCAGGAGGCTGAGGCCTTTTACAGTGTCGAAGCTAATTGACAGATGAACGGTCAATACATAAGAAAAGGCTGAAAGTGGCATTAGAGGTCAAAAAGTCATATAGCTGAGACAGATGAGGCGCTGCACTGAGCATGACCCTGAAAACGGGAGCCTCAAGTCTGTAAAGTGGAAACTTGTGGATCCTCAATCGTCTAATGTCGCTCACTGGCGCCCCCTGCTGCTTCCCTCTCCCCCCTCTGTCCAGTGGTGAGTCGAGTACTCGAGGTCACGGACCTGCCAGAGGGGATTTCACGTCCGGAGGCCGAGAAGCTCTTCAACCAGCTGTCCATGTGCGGTGCCAAGATCCAGTGGCTGAAGGAGCCCCAGGGGGCCCGGGGAGGAGGACCGGGGGGCTGCGGCCCCTGTCTGGGCCCGGGGCCCTCCGGGCCCATGGGGCCGAAGGGCGACGGCGGCGACCCGGCCCACCTTTACACGGTAGTGGCAGTGTTCCCCAGCACCATGGCCGCCCAGAGTGCTTCCTTCAAACTCAACAACAGCGGGGCCAGCCTCTTCAAACTGAGGGCCGCCAAAAAGAACTATGACCTGCGCGTGCTGGAGAGAGCCAGCTCTCAGTGAGAGGGAAGGAGGCGGGGAGGAAGGAGAGAAAGTGACAGAGACAGAAAGAAAGTAAGAGAGACTCTCGGTGGATCGGTGGAACAGGAAGGAGGACTGAGGGGGACTGCTCTTAGTGTACAATTTAATAATGAGAAAAACGAAAAGGAAAAAAAAAAAAAAAAACAGTTCAATGTATAAAAGGGAAGAAGGTGTGAATCCTGAGGTGGCTGGTGATCGGTTGCGAATATGATTTTGTCGTTTGTTTTTATTCATTGTTTTTGTTTTGTATTTATATAGCGGAAGAGCACACAAGACACGTGAGCATGTGTTTCACTGTT
>JAFBJT010000634.1:25394-77173 GCA_016785325.1 Chascanopsetta lugubris
TCAATTTAGACACTTTCGCGGCACAAATAGCAAAAATGTTATTTTTAGGTCATTCATTACTTTTAATGTCAAGAGCAATGGAGCTGCGTTTACATATTTCTCTGATAGGTTAACTGTCTCATTACCACGGTAGGGGTGATCCCCCCCCCCCCCCCACCCCCATCATCCTGTCCACCATATTGTTGGTCTCTCACTTCCTTTATGAAACAGCTCCATAAGCACCGGATAGGTGAGGAGAGAGCCGCGTTTACCGGAGTGATTTGGTGATGAATAGCGTCTCACCTGCACCCGCGACTACACTCTTATTATTATTCAGCTCATTGTGACAAGTTTCATGTCACCTGTTCTATTTATTCCCCATTCGTCTTATGTGAGCGGCACAGAGATGGAGAATGGGAGGGGGGAGGGGGGGGGCGGTGAATCCAGCCCACAGAATCTGTCACACCATCGGGGGACTCAACCAAAGTCACACATGCTCAAATCCCTCCTGTGCAGCTTTAATTACATAATGGTCCATTGTGGAAGATGTCGAGGAAATTATTCCCATTTCTAACATCAGTGCAGAGATGGAATATAAAATAATCACACTGAGGTTTCCATCTGTGTATGATAACCTCAATGTACAAATTGTTTTAATTACCCTACACAATAATGATGATAATGATATTGATCTTTATATTGACCTCTTCTCTACAAATGCTGCCATTTTTCACCTCCATAACGTGAACATCTTTTAAGATATAATGATTGTTTCAAGGTTGTCGTAGGTTGAAATCATAGACTCATAGGATTGGCTGGAGACCGCCTCAAGTGGCCAACCTTTGAATTGCAAGTGTCCGTCTGTCATCTGTTAGCCCCGGAAGTTGCTACTTCTATTACGTGTTTGGTTAATTACGGGATAAAACAACAATAAAAGGAAATTAACGTTAATGTAGAGGTTTAAGATAAAGTCATCTTAGCATCTTTGTAAACGAGCTAAAACATAAAGATGTCATAGTTCTACGCTATTGTGCCCCTTTGTAGTGTAGTTTAAAATCCCAAATCAAATATTGTATTTAACCGTCCGATACATTTAGACCCGATCAGTCAGACTTAGTCTCCGTAACATCGTGTTTGATCAGAACCAGGAAAATCTGCAAATATTTACTGGTTGAAAATAGTGTGGAAAACAGTTTAGCATTCTACTCGGCACGGATTCAGCCTGCGTCTGTTTGTGATCAGTACAGTCAAATGTTGCTGCTGGAAAACATTCAGCTCCAAAAGATCTGATTTTGGCCCCGGTTTCTGCTTTGGATAGGTTTTGGTTTCTATAGTAATGACCACAGAGTCGTCCATCCTCTCGGTGGTACCAGTGGATTTTCATTTTAATGACCGTTCCCTCTGTTTTGTGTGATTTCCACATCTCTCTCCCCCACTGATATTATTGTAGTCCAGCACAAAATGTTGCTCATTTTCATCATATGGCGAACGCAGCTTTGTTCTATGTAATTATGTCACCAAGCAGGTTACAATCAACTGTTCCGCTCCCTTAAAATCATCCGTGTGAGATGAGGAACCTCACAGAACGGGATAATCATCCCCAGCCATAACAGAATACATTATTCTTAGCCACTTCATGTTGCTGTGGAAACTGTTTAAGAGTCAGTAGGTCTGCCAAGGGTGTGCAGATAAACATGTCATTGTGAGTGTGTGTGTGTGTGTGTGTGTGTGTGTGTGTGTGTGTGTGTGTGTGTGTGTGTGGCTTGGCATACAATGTGTTATATCAATTGAAACGTTGCACACTGTGGCAACAATGCATGTATGATGGGTTAATTTGAATTCATGGTGGGCCGGGAGGAAATGTGAAAAGTGAGCGTGGTGGGAAAAAGATGGACGGAGAGTGAAGGGGGGTGGGGGGCTGGGGAGTTGTGGGGGGGGGGGGTGCATATCATTCTGAGGCTGCATTGGAAGACTGAATGCATCACAACAGCGCGACCACACCGCCCCAAATTGAAGGACGCTTCAAATGCAGTAAACAAACGCGTCCCCTCCGTCCCTGCTTTTTAAAGGTGCAGTCTGCGGGCTTCAATGAACTGTCGTGCTTAAGTTGTAGTTGAACACCCTCCCCCGTCCACACTTGTCAGAGAGACTCACGGCAGCTGCGGCTGAGGGGTTTGATGAGCTGTCGTCTGACCAGAGGGACATGGGTTTGGTCCCCGCCTTTGTATACTTTGGTGTCCTTGGGCAAGGATATTGAATTCCAGGTGCTCGTATATAAAAAATAAAATAAAATACTGCAAATCGATTATGGGAGTGGTTGTAAACTGTCCTGTAAAGAGCTTTGAGGAGTCATCAAGGCCTGATGAAGCTCGGCAGAAGTACAGAGCGTTCACCATTCAGCCCTCAGTCCATGAGGGGAGGCTTCAGGGACTTGTAACGGAGCTTGATGACACGTCTTTTGTGACTGAAGAGACTGAACCAATAAGCAGAATGAGCCTCGTATGGTGTCAGGTGGATCTCACGTCTGTCAATAAGAGAAGTAAGGGAAATGCTTCGATGTTTACCGAGGTCAGAGTGACAAAGCTGAGTGGCTTTTTTTTTTTTTTGTCTCTCAGTGTAAGAAAAGCAAGATTTGACCTTCAAACTCTCCTCCAAACATGTTTATATTGTGCTGTAATAACATGGCGGTGCAACAGGGTGGCCTCCGCAGAGGGGCCCACTCCTGCGGTGAATATAAAAGGCTCATTCATGGGTAATGAACGGCATCCATCAGTACATTCAGGTGATTATACACTCATAACCGCATCAATATCATGATTTCATATCACATTTCCGCCGATAGAAATGTACTTTCACCTGTATCTTACACACTGGACCTTTTTAGCCTTCGCTGCAGCCAGGAGGAAATGCATCGGCTGGCAATACACAGATAAAGAAAAAAACAACAACTTTTCTGCGTTTTTATTCAACCGAAGCACCGTCTCATTCTGTTGCTAGGCGACGACTGTAAGGGTGGGGACAAAGGTGGTGATGCAATGAGAAAACCAGCGCGTCACTTAGGTTTGTGGAGACGGCGACGTGTGAAGGATGCCGGCTCTGAATCGAGACTCGGCCGAAGAAAGTAAGAAGACCTATATGAAGAGTACATACACGGTGTATTTATAGATTGTTATGGAGGCGTGTGTAAAAAGCCTCTGTGAGAGGTGTGAGGCTCTATTAATGAAAGTGTGTGTGGTCATGGATTTAGGCTGCACACACACACACACACACATATATATATAGACACACACTGTGCTTTCTCTCCAGGCTCATATCATTACCCATCATTACACCCCCCATTTGGCATCAGCCAGATCGATCAGGGCCGATAACTCTGTCTCACTCCAGGCCGCCCTATCTATCTCCATCTCACCCTCCCCTCGTATCTTTTTGTCTCTATATCTCACTTTTTCACACCATATCTCGTCTCTCCGCCTCAGCCCCCTCACGCGCACAACTCTCCGCCTGCCCACAAACTGTATCACTTTCAAAATTACTTAAATCATCCACCCACCCGATCCTCCAGTTTTTTTTTTTTTTGTTAAACATTTTTTCTGCCTTTTAGCTCGGCTCTCAGCAAAGTATCTCTTCGTCTCCCGTCGACCCGATCTCTCCATCTAACGCTCGCTAATCTCCTCTCTCCACGTTCTCCACCCCCCCCCCCCCAAACTGGCATCCCATGCTTTTTCTGACGCCGCGTCGCCGAGCATCTCAATCACCTCGCATTTCCATGTGTCGCCGACCTGCGTTTCAGCCTCACTGTAACACTCCTCCTCTCCTCAGCCTTTCATCTGTCTCTCACTCCGCGTCACCCTTCTTGCTCTCACTCAGTCGAGCCCAGCTGTGTCCCCGCTCGTGACTCAGGGTTGCTTCCTCTTCCCTTCCCCTCCCCTCTCCTCCTCCTCTTCCTCCTCTTTTAACTCTGCATCCTCCTCCTCTCCCCCTCTGTAGAGTAAGTGGTGCTTACATTAAGACTTCAAAGCTCAAGCTCAACAGTCACTTGGAAAACTTTTCTGAGTGTGTGTGTGTGTGTGTGTGTGTGTGTGTGTGTGTGTGTGTGTGTGTGTGTGTGTGTGTGTGTGTGTGTGCGCCCGCCCCTGCACACTAAGTGTGAAAGTGTGAGTGACGGAAAGGGTAAAAAACAAAAACAAAAAACAAATCTCATCTGATAACATGGGCTGAAAAAGGAGGAGGAGATCATCAGCTGCTTTTCGTCTCCTTCTCGTTCACTCACTCTCTTGATCTAATGATGCTCCTGCTTGTGTATGTTCCTCATTGATTCTAATTTAATTTGGATGGAGCGAGTCTTTCAGACGATTGTCTGCAGCGAGTGGCGCAGATGGATTCTGAAGGCCCTTGTGCCGGTGTTTAGAGATGAATGAGAGGAAGGCCACGCTGGGTACAGAAGAGCAGCGATCAATTCCTCCAATAATTCCATATTTACACATTCTCATGTAAAGAGAGTCGTAAAGCAGGAGGAGAAAGATGGCGAGTGTGGCTCATTGAGAGCCTCTCTCTCTTTCTCTCTCTCGCTCTCTCGCTCTCTCGCTCTCTCTCTCTCTCTCTCTCTCTCCTGGGAGGAGGCAGAGAATTCAGCTTCGTCACAACATGGTGAGTCTGTGCTTTTCTACAACCGGAATGTTGTTTTTTTTTTTTCTCCATTTCCCTAAAATGAGCCCATTAATGGAGGGGGGGGGGCGTCCTCTCTATGGGGGGCCGCCATGTTTTTACCGTAGTAAACGTGGACATACAAAACATCTTGTGAGTTTTAATGACCGCTGAAGTCGACCGCAGGTTCTCCTGCACGCTCAGCAGGGTGAGGGTGAGGTGATGGATACAACAGGCAACCTCACCTCTAGAGGTCACCAAGTCGTACGCACCGCACCTTTAAGTTATTTCATCTGTTGCATAAATACATTTGACAACTTCTCTTTCATTCACAACCTTTGGCGCAGGCATGCCAGGGAACTCGCTCATTATCATGCACAAAGGAATTCCTGGTGCAACAGACAGACCCATCAACGCTTAGTCATGATTGAAACGTCAATAGAAACCAAAATAAAGCTCGGGTTGTGAAAACACGTCAGTGGCTGCGGAGCCGGAGCCTTGGCCCTGCTTTCCTGAATGCTATCATGCAGTCACACAGCCTTTGTGCAGTTTATGCGCTTTGACACACTCTGTTTTCATGCCCGCCGTCGTAACACGGCTGCCACAGGGATCAAGGCGAGTGTGCGTGTGCACCTTTTTTGTACGGGTGCGCATCGCCGCGCCTTCGCATCCCGAGGCGTGCGGCTGCGCAATCGGCGGCGAACTTGCCAGGTGCGTGCCGGGTGTTGATCGGTGATTAGCCTGAGCGGCGGCCCAGCGGCGCGGCCGCACGGGGGAGCGAGCGGCGCCGCGCGGCAGGTGCCGTGACATCCGCCCGCCACGGCGATTGTTTCCCCCCCCCGGCTTTGCGCTCCTGCCGGCGGAGGCGCTCTCTGGAGGCCGCGCCACGAGCCCCAGACCGGCTCCCTGCAGGCCGGCTCACCGACAAGGAGATCAGGCTACATCAGTATGTGCGAGAGGTGCAGCGGGATCTGAGGCACGGATCCTGTTTCAGCTGATACAGCGCAACGGGAGGCGGGAGCCAGAGACTCCAACTTACTTTGTGCACCTCTGGATTTCTGTGCAGTAGGTGTGTGTGTGTGTGTGTGTGTGTGTGTTGTTGGTGGACACGTACGTGACACCATGGGTTTTTAGAATACGTGTGTGTGAGATGGATAGAGGGAGAGGGACAGAGATAGAGAGAGAGAGAGAGAGAGACATGGAAAATATGTTTGCCCTGTTCACACCGTTCTGTTTGTGTGGGAGTGCATTAACATCTACGTGGGCTGGAAGGGAGGCTGGATATGCAAAGCAGTTGGAACAAAGGCTAATAACTCTGGAGCTGCTGCTGCTGCTGAAAGATGCTACGTTTCCTTGACTTTTGCCGAAGCCAAACAGACTGAGTTTGGAGGAGGAACACAGGTTTCTGTTTGTTTTTCGCAGGCAGCTCATTCCAATCACGCCGAGAGGTTGTCAGTCTCTGTGGCAAACTGACAAGCAAACCCTGAAAGTACTCAGCCCTTCACATTTTATATATTCCTCTACCTTTCCTCCGCAGGATAAGAGTAAGTGAGGCTGAAGATGATGCAATAACGTGTTGAAGCAGATTTAAACAATATTAAATCCAAGCTCGCGCTGCAGGAACCTCAGACGGGCGTCGGAATTGGATCAAATAAAGGTGATAGTGAGGGAATCCGAGCGTGTGATGTACTGGTTTTAGAATCAGGGTTGGACCTGTACATCCCGGGACCCCGAGAAGGTTTCGTTTGGGGGGCCCTTAATCTCGTTCATCGGTGGTAGAATAGTCACTAATCATTTGATTGAGTATTTTGAATGTAAACAATCCTGCGCAGTTGCTGTCGTTGGAGCCTACTATATCGTTTCCATGTCATTTGGTTGCCAGTTTTGCATCGAAGGGCTGTTTTTGGAGAACGAGCACAGTTTCATTGTATATCAGGTGTCAAACTCATTTTCACTGAGGGCCGCGTCAGTATTATGGCTTTATTATATTGTTGTTTATTATAATGCCTGTCCATGTGAAAATGTAAACACAGTGAATATGTTGCTACACATAAAACGTGGCATGTGTAATTATCTAGAGTTCGTGGGCAATGTTTGCTTTAGGCTTTTATCCTTAGACAGTCACATGCCTTTAAGCTCTCGTGGGCCACATAACATGATCATATTCGGCCCGTGGGCCACAAGTTTGACACATTTGTTGTACAAAATGGTGAGGGTTGCCAGATCAGATGATTTAGGACATTTAAGCATGAGTTTGGGGGCCCCCGGGTGGTGCAGGGGCCCAGTGTGATTGCTTAGTTCTTCCTATAAGGGCCGGGCTGTGACATGGGTTATTAATTCCAGACTCCAAATTAAGTCATGCGAGGGTTCGAATGACTGAACTGGGGGAAAGCGAGAAGAATGTTGAGAGTGCAAATTAGTAGCGTGAGGGATGATTTGTTCTGCGAGGGCACCGAGGGCTAATGTGAGGGGGAACGGGAATTACCCCGGAAACCTGCCGAGCTCCTCACACAACGCTGCATCTCGTCATTGATTTTTTTTTCTTTTTTTTCTTTAATTGCAGTGTCACTTCAGAAACACCTTACTGAAATAGTTCCTCAGTCATTCAGCCGAGGACGGTGAGAGGCGCCGACGGCATCCAAGCTAAAAATGTCAGGGTTAACTCCTCTGTGTGCCAACGCTAATCTTTGCATCTGCGTGCTCATGTTTGCTAGAGTACATACAGCTGGGCGTAATAGTGTGTGTGTGTGTGTGTGTGTGTGTGTGTGTGCATGTTCTTTTATTTCAGTGCAGTGGCAGGTTGCTGGCAGTAAAGGGATTTGGAATGTGCGATTTTGAACTTCTCCATGTTAGAAGTCAGTTTGATCAATGTCTGCTGCAGCTCTGGCTCGCTGTGGGGCACGGAGAACCACCGATAGATGAATTCCGCGATGTGAGTCCACGGTCGGATGTGTAGGTGTGGAATAGTGAGGCGGGGGGGGGGGGGGAACAAAAGCGAATCACGGTCTAAATGTGTGTCTTCGTGGGGGGGGGGGAGAACAAAAGCGAATCACGGTCTAAATGTGTGTCTTCGTGCGCCATGAAATCTACATATCCGCTCCGTATGGAAACGGCGTGGGCGTTGTGCATGTGCGAGCTGCCGCGTCCGTCTGCATCCCCTGATTGAATCACATATTCAAAGCCCCTAATTAGTATCATCTTACATGTAAAGCCGGCGGCAGCCAGCAAAGACACCAATGAGTCTCTGGATTTTATCAGGCCGCCGAGCCGCCGAGTCGGGCTGGCAGTCAGGCCTGGGTGCCCAGCCTGGCTCCGGAGCCCGCGCGGCAGCAGCAGCCTGCCGGGGAACCCATGTGCATAAAACCTTTTAGAGCCCCAGCAATCCGATTAAGGCGGCTCTTTTCTTTTCTGCAGCACTGTTGATGCTGAGATAAGTGTTCTAGCGGGCTCCTCAGATCAACTCTAAAAGCACTATTTCATTAAACCCTGAACTCAAATTTCCGAGTGGATCATTTTGGTTTTTCTGCCGTGTGTTTGGCGGAGGTGAGGCTGCGCGGAGGAGGAGCCGGCGCACATGTAGACGCGCGGCGGCGGCGGTGGCGGCCGCCGCGCCGGCCATCGAGATGTGAAATAATGATGCTGATAAAAGGCGGTGAAGCTGCTGCTGTCAGACTGAGTGGTGGCGCTTGATGAATAGGCACAAGAAAGATAGTGTTTTTTCTCTCCTGTACTTTTGATATGCAGAAATAGACGGGAGGTTTGAGTCTGCGTTTGCCCACTCCCTGTATGTGTGTGTGTGTGTGTGTGTGTGTGTTTATGGTTGTGTGGTTTCTCAGAGACAGGTACGACTTGAAAAGCCTCCATATTTATCTCCAAGTGTTTTGGCAGAGCGTCAGTAGGATGATGGATGATGTCTTCATCGGTGGCCAATTCTCTGAAGTTGTGGTTTGAGCGCTGGACTGAAAAACAAGATTACATTTAATGGACATTCACTTCCATCCAGAATTAACTGCAGGCCAAACACATACAGCTGCGCTCAGCTCAGCCTCCAACAAAACTACTCAGTGTCCAGTGTTTTTTCTTTTTTAAACACGTACAAATTCTGAGCTGTCAGATAAATGGAATCAAGTGTTACATTGAATTTTCTTCGTTTAAAACACACGATGTAAAACTGCTGTGGATTTACAGGGGATTTTGTACCTGACAGGGATGATAATCTCACTGTGACATTGTTTTGAGCAGAAGGGGGAAAAGTGTGGCTTTTATATTAATTTGCTCTTTAAAGAGACATTTTTCTTGTGATGCCGAGACTCGAGCAGTAAGGAGTTCTAATTGGTTCGGAGAATTTTTAATCAAATGTCTCATTTTGTTGCATAAAGTGTCTTTTTTAATTTCTTAATGGAGGCGGTGTCTTACCACTTCATATCAGCCTCAGAGAGAGGACGTCTTAAGGGACCGTCGCAAATAGAGCTGCAGAAAAATATTTTGTCTGTTTATTATTTTCTCGATTAGCGCAAAGACAGATGCTTCATTCGATAATTTGAGACATCTCATTTTAAAAGCATGTGGAGAACTGTACATGCTTCAAAAATGCTGAAAAATATGGTTCATTCTCCTGCTCAGTGTATTTGCTGCCCCCAATGTCCAAATTGGCAGTATTCTAAATATCCTTCATAACGATTTGAATCTATTAGTCACTGCAGCTTTAATTTATCCATGAGGGAGTCGTTTATGTTGGAAATTGCAAATCAATACTTGATGATGCATCAAATTAAAACCAGCAATTTATGCACATGACAAAGTCGTGCATGATTCAAACTCATGTAATTTCATAAAGATGACGATGTTTATTCATTCCCGGTGGTGACGACGACTCGTGAGCTGCTCTGGATCGGTGTGCGATTGTGGACCGGCTCCCCGTCGAGTCAGGTCCAAACCCAGCGGAGACACTGAAGAGGTGAGCCGAGGCGGCTGTGGCTCCCTGGATCTCCATCAGAGGGTGACCTCTGCTGCTGCGTGCTCCTCCTCAGAGCGTGAGGATGTGGGCAGAGGATGCTGGGCTCGGTACAGTGGGAGTGCTCACCAGGATCAATAGCTCTCTCCCTCTAAAGCTGTTCCCAGACACACCTGCGGAACCCGGGGTGGCCTTAGTGACACGGAGATAAAGAGGAAACACTCCCCGGGCTGTTAGTGTCTGCCCATCTCCTCCCTCTGTCCCTGCTTCCCCCTCCTCCCGCCTCCTCTTCAATCCGCACACAGGAAGGTGGATAAATCAAACTCGCCTGACAGTGAGAAGGCAGGGGGAGGGGGGGTCGGGTGGGGTGGGGGGGGGGGGGTGGGGGTTGGGGGGGGGGGGGGGGGGGGGGGGGGGGGGGGGGGGGGGGGGGCTGGGGGAGTATTGTTAATATTTCTGTGATCCACAACAATATTGTCTTAACTTAACCTTTGCTTAAAGGCAGGGAAGGAACACCCCCCCACCCCCAACAACCCACCTCCCCCCCCCACCTCCTCCTCCATCCATCCACGCCGGGCTCTGCTGAGACAGCTGAAAGAGCTGGAGGGCGGGGTCCATGTATATTTACTAACTCTCCGCTCCATCCATCAAAAAGGCACAGCATGCTGGCTCCACCTGTCTGTCAGTGTCCCCTCACATTCCCCCGCCACTTCCTCTTCCCCGGGCCACTTCCTGCGCCTCTGTACTTGATATGTGCATGTTTAAAGAGTGCACACTCCAACTCCACACACTTTGTAATATTTTTTTTATTTTTTATTTTTTTGCGCCTTTGGTCTTTTGTTGCTGACTCCAGTCTTCCACCTTTTGCCATCCTCTCCTCCCCCCCCTCCCCCCTCCCCCCCTTCTTGTCCGGTTCCATGTTTGCGTTCCCCCAGCGCCTGCAGACACAGTAGCAGTGTGTAGTTGGAGTGTGCTGTCCAAGCGGGTTACAGAGGGTAATTTGAACCTGCGAGGGAGCTGTGGGGCTTGGATCTAGTTTTAGAAGGTGTGCTCGCTGACAGTCAGCAATCCGCCACCGATCACACCAAAGTCGCGCGGATCCGTAAGATGTGTAAAAATCCTGGTGGGAAGAGTGCAAGTGTAAATGAGTCGAGGAGAGAGCGCAGGGAGCAGAGTGATTGTAGTTTCATCCACACAGCCGGAGATGTCACCTTCCGCCGAGGACCGCGCCGACTCCGGAGCTGAAGTCCATTTGCACCTGACACCAGAAAGGAGGGCAGGTTTTCTGCCTCAGTCCACATGTGTGCAGGATAAATGGTGTTTTCTCCGTGCTCTGGGCCGGTGGGTGTTGTGTGAGCATCCTTTGAAAAATCTAATCTGATGGCGTCTGCAGAGAGAGGAGACTTTACCCCGGCTGAAAGCGTTATAGTTTTAGCACAACTTCCGCACGGAATAACGCGCAGTTACACCCAGGAAGAAGAGAAAAAAAAAGAGTTGGAGTGGAAGTTGGGAGTTTTAGTGGAGTAGACAAGCGTCTGGTATAGAAGCAGTTTTAATATGTTAGCCTGTCTCCCCGCTGGCCTCCCCTCCCCCTTTCAGGGACGGCACTAATGCCATTAAGTGTGGGACAGATCTGTTCCATGTCTGCAGGCCTGCCAGTCTACTGGTCTGCCCCGAGACCACTCTCCATCTAATCCTATCCTCTCTCTCCCTCCCTCCCTCCCCTCCCCTCCACCCCCCACCCCCCCCCACCCCCACCCTCCACCCCTCCCCCCCCCCCCCACCCCCACCCCCCCACCCCCCCCCCCTCTGAAGTCCTTCTCTCCCCCCCCCCCCCCCCCCCCCACCCTCCACGCCAGAGACAGGAAGAGGCGGCTGGGAGAGAGAGAGAGAGAGAGAGAGAGAGAGCGAGAGCGAGCGAGAGAGAGAGAAAAATCTAATAAATAAATGAGAGGATGCAAGAGGAAAAAAATATATAAATTAAGTTCTCCGTTCTCGTAAATCATGTTGCCAACTTCCAGTAGACAGGGGGGAGGAGCCTGAGAGATGGAGAGAGGGACACCATAGGAGGAGACGGCGGCGGGCGGCGGGCGAGCGAGAGAGAGAGAGAGAGAGAGAGAGAGAGAGAGAGGCGAGGGAGAGAGATACCGAGCGAGGGGGGAGGAAGAGGGAGAGAGTGCGGGAAGCGTTTCTGTTCCACCCCTCAACTGGGCTCGGCTCTGGAGACTCGACGGCGAGGTGTTTTTAATTGATTTTTGATTAGATAGACATGAGGAGGAGGGGGAGTGTCCATTAGCATGAGGGGAATGAACCTCTGAGACGAAGGGAGCGAGGGAGGAAGGTACTGGGGAGGGAGGCGGGGGGGGGGGGGGGGGGGGGGTAGGGGGGGGGGGGGGGGGGGGGGGGGGGGGGGGGGGGGGGGGGGGGGGGGGGGGGGGGGGGGGGGTGAGTTGTCAAAGACGGCGTGAAGCGAATGACAAGTAAACACACGCACGTTTACTCCAATGATCTGGTATTTTCCCCCCATGCAAATCAGTTTGAGGCCTAATTGATGAAACGACACGTTATTATTTTCTATTGATTACACATTTTTAATTCCGTTTGCCCGCAGATAAAAACGAGCACACGGGCCCAGAGCAGGATTCACTCCTCCACAGAGTTGTGAGAATTCCCGATTCCCCCCCCCCCCGCCCCCCCTTTCCCCCTCAGCAGACAACGAGAGCCTTTATTGGCAGTCGCACCTTTCAGACATGAAGCAATCGAGAGGCAGAGCCATGCAGACAGTCGGCGGTATAATTGCAATCAACTCTTTTATTGACGCAATACAATCACGTCGAAGACATTATCCGGGGCCAGTCGATGGCGACACCCACTTATTGTGCTGCGTTTAAACAGCGAGGAAACTGTGGGTATTTAAGTTGGGGCCAGAGGAGGGAGGCTCCTCCCGCATGTGTCTGAAAGCCTCATATCTAGAATTACATTAAATGTGTTGATCCAGAGTGGAACTGACAGCTGGATGAGACTGTAAGCTAACCATGCTATCCCTCCTGCCGCGGCAGGAGTCGGAGCCGGCCTGTCATAACAGGGGAATCCTCGGGGAGCGGGGGGACAATTACATCAGGAAGTGAGACACCAACTTGTTGTCAGAGAGTGAAATGGAAGCGAGCGTTCTCAAACACACGTGGAAAACATAGAAGGCTATCGCAGGTTAAGTGGAGGGATGAGGGCATGTTTAAAGGTCCAGTATGCCGAGTTTACACAAATCTATTTGCAGTTTTTTTTTCTAATGTCACATAAAGGCCATTTCAGTCTTTTACATACTTGAGGGAGAGGTGACGGGGAGGGAGGGAGGGGTGGGTGGGTGGAATCTGTGGGGCTGCAGTCTGCAACCTCGCCACTAGGTGCCACTAAAACAAAGGCTGCACCTACGCGAGTCAAGATATTCCGAGTTTTTTCAACGACTACTTCTGCTCGTCGGTTCTTGACCATGTGCCCACACCAGGCGTGGTGCAAATGTTTTACATAATGAGATCTCACGCTAATTCAATGATGCAAATATATGCAAATGTCCTGTAGAGCTGGGGTGGTAACATTGGTGTCAAGGTATAATGTTAGACAGAATTTGACCTGAATATTTTGATAGACTGCATGGACAAGGTCAACATGCTGTCGTGTTGTGCTTCATTCTATTTATTTATGTGATTGTCATTTGAGTGATGATGTAAACACAAGCAATCTGTGTTTTACATTCAGCCCGAAAATGTGTCTTAATGGGCAAATTTAGATTACATATATATATATACTATATATATATATGTAATCTCCAAGTGGCACCCTCCCAAGGGAAGTTGAAAAACTTGCAATTCACTTGGTGGCCACTAGAGGCTGGCTCTAAAAGGGAGACAATCCCCATAGCATATAATGCAATATAGAAATATCCCCCTCCACAGTGGGACAGACTTCAATTTCCTGATTGAAATGAAATGATATGCTTTGGAGGATATTCATTGTCTTCATCATGTGTTCATGTTCCCTAAGTGGAGTCTGAGTCACTGCACCACACTCAATGACCTTCACTCATATGACGGATTGATAATAACAGAGCAGCATGTAATTCTGCCGCGCTTCTGTTTGCTGCTCGATATCAGAGTTACTGCTAATGCAAACACTTCCTACACGGTAGATACAGCATCCATCTCATGGAACATGAGGTGTTTTATGCTGTAAAGCAGTCACGGGGATACGGTCTGTTTTTATTTATTTATTTATTTTTTTTATCCCCGTGAAGAAAACTCTTATTTTCAGCGTTTTCCATCATTTTACTTGACTGCAAGAGTGATGCAATGAGGAGCGGTGCTTGAGAGGTGGAGGCAACAGGCTTCACTTCACCCACTCCTCCAGCAAGAAAACGCTCCTCTGCTGTGGAGCTGAGAACCTCTCCTGCCATATGCGGTGTGAAAACCCTGCGCTGTTACTTTTGACTCCTTTTATTCAAATAACTTTTTACATGGCTGGGCTCCAAACAATCTTTCTGACCTTCTGGCAAAACAGCTGCTGCAAGACCCTTTGTGAATATTTGTGCGAATTAAATTCAATTAAATCTTTAAAGGTGCAGAATTTGGTCGATTCTCACAATCCCCATAATGTATTTTTGTTCCCTCAAAACAGCCCGTTCATGTATATTTCCACGAGGAGTGGGGTCCTCTCCACGGGGGCCGCCATGTTTTTTACAGCAGCCCAGAGGGGACATACTACTCATCTTTTGAGTTTGAATGACAACTGAGGGGCGACCGTAGCTTCTCCCGCATGCCCGGAATTATACGGGTGAGGTGATGATACCACAGGCAACTTCACCACCAGATGTCACCGAATCATAAACTCACTGCACCTTTTAAACCAAGGATCCACACACCGTTTACACGTCTCCATTGAAAGTGACCACAGCCGCTCGTCTGCAGTAAACAGTGAGTGTTTACACTTCCACAAACGGAGCTCATAAAGTTACTCTCGCCGTCGATGTGATAGTTAGCCCTCCCTCAGTCTCGGCTCGGTTATTTGCTGTTATTTGGAGAGCAAATGGCATTGTTCTCGCTCGCCTAAATGAAACACTAACGGCTCCACAGTTCCAATAAACTGCTCCAAACATGTTTGGTGTGATCACACTCTTAAGTGTCCCCTCATGCCGATGACGAGCGATTCCAAAGAGCTCCCGCCTCCTGCACCGCTCTCATTGTGGAGTTGATGAAGCTCAAACCGGCTCAGGCTATTTCACAGAAAATTGTCTTTGGGAAAGATGCTGGAGATGCGCGTACTTTCACAACGCGGATTAGATTTTTATAGATCCTGTTCATTTGGCCAAATGAGAGTTTGCACATTAATACAGGAGCTAAGCGCTGTTAGTTATGTCAAGATGTAATGAGGAGTCTTCAGGAGACACTGGAGTCGCAGTCGGCCTTTGTGTGCGTTTGGATCTGAGCTTCTCTGTTCTTTGTTTCGTTGCCGTGTGTGTGTGTGTGTGTGTGTGTGTGTGTGTGTGTGTGTGTGTGTGTGTGTGTGTGTGTGTGTGTGTGTGTGTGTGTGTGTGTGTGTGTGAGAGACATCTAAAATCTAAGAGCTTTTTTTGAAAGACGACCACTGACACTGAAAATGTTGATGAAGCAAACATTTCATGTTTTGACGGAAATAGCACAAATTATTTTAAAATCATGATGTTTTATTTTCTGGGTGGTTGTGTTGGGCTTCTCTCATCCATACCAGAGAATTGGCTTTTTAATCTGTGTTTAATGTGAATGATTTCATATATATATAGAATCGAATGTGATCCAAGGGCCTTCATCATGGTGATACAATCATCAATCAAAGGTTCCTGGTGTGACGTCAGCGAACAGCAACACTGTAACTCACTGACATACGTGTGATGTCGATACATAGAGATAATTAAAGGTCTGTTGTTGCACTTGTTTCACATCTGACGAAGATTCAGCCAAAGGTCACGAGTCTTTAGAGGTGCTATCATAGCGCTGTAATCAATACCAGCTTCTCTGATATATTATTTTATGCTCACATGATTCCCTTAGTGAAAAGAGAGCCAGTGGAGTCCACCCCCTCTGCCCTGCCTGCAGTAACCCCGCACTCATTTTTAAAATCAGACGGCAAACACAATAAATCCAGAACAGGAGAACTGTTGGTACCTTTAAATAGAGAGAGAAAAAAGAGAAAGCGAGAGAATAAGCTGTGCACAGGAAAAGGCACTGACAAATGACCTCTCACATATTGATTGGTGTTCACCCACAGACTCACATCCACTCGATTGTCCCCGGCGCCCACTGTCCCCCCCCCCCCCCCCCCCCCCCCCCCCCCCCCCCCCCCCCCCCCCCCCCCCCGGCGCCGAGTCTCTGTCTCTCAACACAAAAACAACTCTCCCCTCAGATGGCGTGTTGGTGTTCACGGAGAGGGACGTTCTCAGCCTGAGCCTGGTGCCGCTCCAGGAGCAGATCCAGGCGCTCGTCGGACACCAGAGAGTGGAGGAGGCCCTGCTGCTGCTGGACGGGGTTCAGAGCCGATGTCCACTCCAGTCGCACACGGTGAGATGCAGCTCGGGGGCAAGGCTCCTGTTTCTCATCCATACAAAGCCCCTGCAGCAAATATATGTTGGGCAAAGGTGGAGGTAACCTACAAATTTCTCTTAACTGTTGTACCGTATTTCATCTGGCCCTAAAGGTGTACGATTGCTTTGCGCCGACATGTTTTCGCTGTATCCCCAAATGGTCCAACTAAACACCTTTGGGTTTTGAGCCGAGCAACGCTAACCCTCGCCAATTAGTGTGTTGCTCAGAAGGGATGGGTGAGCCCGTGTGTCGCTACATCTTACACACGGCACCTTTAATAAACATTGGTATGATTCCCCACAATTAGAGGTCATGTTTACGAACGATACCGCAGGAGCTGTCACACCGACGATCGCGCTGTCCGGCGCGTTTGCGTGCTAACGTTCCCTCATTGGCACGTACGCTAGCCGCATCGCTCTCCTTCCGTTTGGCTTTTGGACGACTTCCCATCCACTCTCGATGAATTGTCAGGTTTGATGCAGCTCCTCGTGTCCTGAAGAGCTAAACCCGGCCCCTTGAGATTTAGGGAGCGTCCCACAGTCCCCTGCCTCCATCATCCCAGCTCGTATATCAGCCTAAAAATCAAACATGGCACCGAGTCGTGTCTGCTCGTTCCCTCCCTGACAGGAGCTGCAGAAGGCCGTCACATGCCTGGCCGGCTTCGCTCATCTTTACCAGGGGGCTTTTTCCGAGGCCAAAGATTTATTCGTGTGAGAGAAAACAGGAAAACAACAACATTAATCTCAATCTGCAGCGACTCCGTCTCACTCCGATCTGTTCTCCGCTTGAGCAGCAAAGGCGGGCTGGACCCCAGGGAGCTCGTCCTCCTCTACCCCGACATGAGGTCGTGTCTCGGCGACGGGTTCGACTCCCGGCTGGATCGGGAGGTGAGCGGGGGCCGCGACCTGCACCTGCACCTGCACCTGCTGCGGAGCCGAGACACGGAGGTGTTCCATCGCTACCTGTCCTTCCTGGGAGACTTCCTCAGAGCGGTGAGGGGCACAGAGCAGGACTCGGGCTGCGGTGCAGAGGTGGACTGCGCCCTCCTCAGGCTGTACGTAGAACTGGGAGACACGGAGAGGCTGCAGCAGCTGGTCACTTCACCCAATGAGTGCAGGCTGGATGTGTGTGCTCCTGTTCTGGAGCAAAACAATAGGTGAGGAGTGTCACACTGGCAGCTGTGGCGCCTTAACCTTAAAGGTGCGGTGTGCACGATTTCGGTCCATTTTCGTCACTTCTTAGGTCACGATTAGGGTGACATTGTAATTATATACTGACATTTTGACGAATGTGTCATCGTCTCAATTTTCTTGACCCTAAAATGAGCCCTTTAATGTATATTTACATCAGGGGTGGGTCCTCCCTCCGGCGGCAGCCATGTTTTGATTGTAGCCCAGAGCGGACATAATTAACATCTTCTGAGCTGTCACGGCAACCAAGGGCTACCATGGCTCTCCTGCACGCTCAAAACGGAAAGGGTGAGGTGATGGATACTACATGCAACTTCACAAGTAGATGAAATCTTACGCACTGCACCTTTAAGATAAGGATTCTAAAAAAAATTATATCCTGACATTTTCACAAATGTATAATTTCCCCTCAATGTATGACTTGCTTGATGTTCCAGGTTTTTTGCATTAGGATCCCTCTATCGAAGCCAGGGGAAGCAGCACGAAGCACTAAAGGTTCATTCCGCTCAAAATACCACAATTGAACATCTAGTCCACTGTTTGTGTTTGGTATGTTTATCCAGTTTTTTTCTTCTTCTTCCAGACTTGGGTGAATATTGTGGAGGGCTCCTGCATGGACCCCTCTTGCTCGGACGTGTACGGACACATAGTGCGGACCCTCAGTGAGACGGAGGACAGAGATGTTGTATGGACCTTTGCAGACTGGACCCTTCAAAGAGACCAAGAGGTGCATTTGACCTATATTTATCCCATAATTCGATTATTTTCTAGATGCACACGAAATCCTATCTATACACATCTACATCTATGTTGATCCGCACAAGAGTTATTCTGATAAAGATATTCATACAGGCCCTTCAGTTGCAGAAATCCAGATTTGAGTGCCCTCTTTTGACAGCAGGGGGCAGGAGTTGCTCAATCCATCCATGTGACAGATACAAACACCCCTTCCATCATTATAAGACATTACGGGGGCAGCTAATCAAATCACCAGTGACAGTTCATCTTCATCTGAAATAGATGGGCGTGCAGATCTTCACTAAGCGTCCACCGGATGATGGACTGGAGACGGGGGACGTCCTGGTCCTCCTGGAGGAGCCGTACCCACGGGCCTATGTTCTGTATCTGGAGTTCTTGATCCATGATCTGAGCAGCACGGTGGGCACAGCAGCAGCAGCAGCAGCAGCCTCCTATAATCGAATACCCTGACTCTTTTATTAGATATGCTGAGACGTGATTGGTTGTAATCTAACCCCCCCCCCCCCCCCCCCCCCCCCCCCAGGAGGAGAGACATCACAGCCGTCTGGCCCTGGCATATGTTGCTCAGGCGCTGCGAGAGGAAGAGGAAGCAGATCTGAGGTCGACCAGGGCGAAGCTGCAACATCTGCTGTGGGAATCCAAGTTCTACAACGTCTCGGCTGTGTACGGTGAGCGGAGGGGAAAGAAAATCAATTACGGATTTTTCCCTGATTACATTTGATCATTTAATGTGATGTTCTGGTCATTTTTCCCCCTCTGAAAATATTATAAAACAATTACATACTGACGTTTTCATGAATTTATAAATCCCCCCCCCCCCCCCCCCCCCCCCCCCACCATTACCCTTAAAGGTGCAGTGTGTAAGATTTGGAGACATCTTGTGGTTAAGTCGCATGTTGTGTCCCTCACCTCATCCTCACCTTCCTGAACATGCGGGAGAACCTATGGCCCTCAATTATCATTAAAACTCAAATGATGTTTAGTACGTCCACTCTGGGCTACTGTAAAACATGGCGGCCCCCATAGAGAGGACCAGCCCCTCATGTAAATGTACATTAAATGGCTCATTTAAGGGTAAAGGGGGGCAAAGTAGCACATCTAAGTGATTAAAAATGCATGAAAATGTCAGTATGTAATTGTATTGTAATATTTTTAGAAGTGACAAAAATAACCCAAATCCTACACACTGCACCTTTAAAGTGAAATCTTTTTTTTTTTTTAAATGCAGAGACAGTAAAGTCGACATCCCTGCACGTGGAGAAAGCCGTTCTGCTGGGCAGGAGCGGCGAACACTCTCTGGCCCTGCAGGTGCTGGTTCACCAGGAGCGCGACCTCCAGGCGGCGGAGGCCTTCTGCGGCAGGGCCGCCCGGGCCGGCGACGCCCACTTCGGACACGCCCTCCTGCTCGCGCTGCTCCACATCTACCTGAGCTCCCGGGATCTCGCCGGCTCCGCCGCCGTGGACCTGCTCAACAACAACTCCGGGGCCTTTGTGGCGGACGAGGTCATCCGGCTCCTGCCCGACTCCTGGTCCGTGCAGCTGGTCTCCGGGTTCCTGGTGAGATCCGTCAGGGCGGCCGTCCACCGGGGGCGGATGCTGAAGCTGCAGAGGGCGCTGGAGGAGGCGGTGCTCCTGCGACACAAGGTCACGGGGGTGAGCTAAATCACACGTCTTTTCACGGCAGCGAACCATGTGTTTATTTATTGATTTTTTGTTTCCCCCTCAACCCGGCTGACCTTTGACCTTCTCCTCTGCAGATGCAGGCGTCCAGGACCATGTTCAGGCTGGACAAGGAGCAGAGGTGCGAGGTTTGTCAGAGAGTCTTTGCCGAACCCCGGTTTGTGCGGAACCCGCGCGGCGAGCTCGCGCATCCCGGCTGCTCCGGCCTCTCCTAACCCGCCCTTTGCCTGTTGGTGCACATCACCCCTGAATTACATTCATTTCTCCAGTCTGCTCCTCACCCCAGCGTTTATCCAGATTAGACTGTGTCATCACAGCAGACTCCCCACAACGGTTCAATTCATGTACCTCGCATCCACACAGGTTCCCTCGATCGGAAAAAGAGAAAATACATTGTGTAAATGACTGGTTTCAAAAATGCAAAAGCGCACGCGTTGCACTTTTTCAGGGCGGCACGTCTGAGCCTTTTTTTACCGAGGGACACTCGGCAGACAGCAGAGAGCCATGAAGGGGATTGTGGAGGACACTCAGGGACATGTTCACTGATCAGTGTTTTACATGGAAACCACAGGTGGTCACCGTGACGACCAGTACGCATCCACATCATCGTGCTTTCCACTGACTGTGTATATTTGTCTGCACTGAGCCGGGAATAGAAAGTCAACAAAGACTTTTCTTGCCGACTCTGCCTTAATGTACACTTTGCTGCAAAAACCTGCTCTGAGGTGAAAAGTTAAAACTTAAAGGTGCAGTGTGTTTGATCCTTTTTTTTTTGTCACTTCTAGATATATGACAAAACAATTACACACAGACATTCTAATGAATTGATAATCACCTTGATGTTTTACATTTTTCCCCCATTACCCGTAAATGAGCCCATTAAAGCATATTTACATGAGGAGTGGATCCTCTCTGTGGATGCCGCCATGTTTTTACAGTAGCCCAGAGTGGACTTATTAAATGTCATTTGACAACTTCACCTTTAGAGGTCACCAAATCTTACACACTGCACCTTTAAAATGAACTGAATTTTAAAAGCAACCAAATGACACGTCTCTGCTCCCCCTCTGTCATCTCCTTTTCCCAATAATCTCCAGTGTTCACAAACACAACTTGTAAATAAACTTAAACACATATCATCTGTCAAATGACTGCGAGTCAAACCCCGGTCGTCTCGGTGCACCGATGCATTGTGGGTCGGGCAGCGAGAGGCGAGACGCCTGAGGGGGCTGGAGCAGTGACTCTGGCGCGGGGTCAGAGACTAATTGCACCGTAGATGAAGGGTGAATTAGGTTCAGTCTGCTGTGAGGCCTCGGCCAACATCGTCAGGCTAATGAGGATTTTAGAGGCATCAAAGTTATTCTGGATGGATCAAAGGTCCCGTGTGTGAAATTTAGATGGAAATAATCCTGTTTACCATTGTGCTCGTCAATCATCAGAGTGCACAAACGACGGTCTGCATTGCTCGAGAGCGCGCCTTTAAAAGTGAGGCCCTCTAGCGGAGGTGGCCATGTTGCACCACCATGTTTTTTACAGCAGCCCAGACAATGGACAGACTTTTCAGTTTCAATGATAACTGAAGGCTGCCATGGCTCCTCCCACATCCATCTGCAAACATGCAACGTCAACACTGGACGCAGGGCCGGCTCCAGCCTTTTTGGTGCCCTAGGTGAGATTAAGACTTGCCCCCACCCCCCACCCCCCACCCCCTGTGAACACACACTAAAATAACATTAAGTCAGGGATGCAAATCATTTCTATTAATTATTTCTTTTTAATTTTTTGTCTTGAAGATGCAGTGTGGAAGATTTGGTGTCATCTAGTGGTGAAGAACAGGAGAACCTATGGTCGACTTGTTAAAACTCAAATGACGTCAAGTACGTCCACTCTGGGCTCCTGTAAAAACGTGTTGTTTTTTTTGGAGGGCAGCAGCAGCACCCTCATCCAACAGATGGCGCCCTAGGTGACCCGCCCCGCCCGCCCCATAAGGCCAACGCCAACACTGTGCCTTTAAATCCCATTTCGACGCCACTGTATCACGTCAGAGTGTGTAAATCAAAGCTGAGTCATGTAAATGAATGGATCCGTGTCGCAGGGAACCACAAGAAGAGCTCGTCCTCTCTCATGTGGCCGCAGAGGCTCGGCTGTGAACACTCCCCCATGTCATCCAGTCAGCTCGTCAGCTCGTCAGCTCGTCAGCTCGTCGGCCGCGCCGAAACACGGTGCGAGGC
This sequence comes from Chascanopsetta lugubris, assembly GCA_016785325.1. Taxonomy (NCBI): domain Eukaryota; kingdom Metazoa; phylum Chordata; class Actinopteri; order Pleuronectiformes; family Bothidae; genus Chascanopsetta; species Chascanopsetta lugubris. The sequence continues at coordinate 47,443 of JAFBJT010000634.1, forward strand.
AAAGCGTCAGCTTCTCACGGTTTGGATGGGGCCCGCCGCTCTGTGACTGGGCGCAGCCCGCGGGCCTCCCGGTGCCACGGTGACCGCGACCCGGGCCGGACCCGAGGCTCTGAGGTTCAGGGGCCGTTTGGAATGCCTGAGGCCATGGCTGCACCTCAGAAACCTTTTTCTCACCTTGGATGCTGACCACACAAAAAAAAATAAAAATAAATAAAAGATATATACCTTTTACCCTCGTAAGATTCTTTCCTCATTAAACATAACGAGGTTAATCATCGGCCCCCTAACGCGAGCGTGCACCCGGGCCGCCCCGGGGTGCCGGGCCAGATGGTCATTTCACACATGAGGGGGAGTGGATTGGATGCAAAAGTCAACAGTTGGAGGGAAGTATGGTGGGTATCCAGACGCTGGTCTCCCATTATAAATATCCCAGTCACCACAGAGTCAGCACAAGCACGGAAAGTAGGAACATTTTCTTCCTGTCCTCGTCTAAATTTAAGAAAGAAATGTCGGCTGTCTGGACTGTCGGATGTTTGCATGTTAACATGGCTTTTACGCGCAGGGAGAGAGGCGGTTATACGAGATGCACGGCGCTGACACAGTGCGTGAGATATGTTGTGGGATCCCAGAGGGAAATGTGCACATAGCATTTGCACGGTTGCTCTATCAGCCTTTCGCCATCTCTGTGAATCCACTGTTTGAAATGATGATTTTGAACAGATGACATGTTTCAGAAGTCACTAAATGATACAGTGCTAGTGTTTAGGATCTCGCAGACCACAGCCATAAAACATGGTTTAACACTTTGAATTTTATAAGTTTTTTTTATAAGCCCCCCCCCCCTCCCCCCGAGTTTTATAATTAGATCTCTCTCTGGGATGTGAGTGACCTCCTGTAAGGTCACTGTCAAGAACATTTCTGTTAAATGCATGTGTTTAACTTTTACATGGAAGCCATTTGTGGAAATGAATATTGCATTTTGTCCAATCTTTAATCTCAGTTTAGCGCATAATAAAAGTCAGCAACTTATTGAATTCTTCATATTAGATCTTTAAAAAGGTCCAAAAAAGACAGAGATGTACAGAACTGGTGTGGACGTGTTTTTTTCACACTTTATTGCAATTATTATAAAAAGTCAACTTCTTTCAGCTTTCAATTCAATTTCTCGACCAAAGAGAAAAGAGGAGCCCCAGCAAATACAATGTGAGGTTGAACATGCATGACTTATATATCCACTGGCTTTGAATGTATCATTTCAATCACAAAGCTTTACAGAAATCTATTTTCCATCCTCTGGAACCAACTGGAGGAAAAAAACGCTGCCTTCAGATCATGAAAACTGCAGCAGGTACCTCACTAAATAAAGCCTTTGGGAAAGATGAATACACAATGCCTCTCTGTGCATCGTGCATCATATTTATAGTCCAAGCCACAAATTACTGTATCATGTCCCTCGTGACGCATTTTTCAGTCTTTTCGTGGTCGCCGAAAGACAAGGAGAATCTTAATTTGCAGCCCTTTTGGTAGCAATAATGGTAAGTTAGACGAAAACCTAAGCGATTGAACTTTAATTCCCTGCTTTCCCCCGGCAATACTAATTCTGTAGATACAGCAGAACAAGTATGGGAAGAAGTAGCCAGCGAGGATGATCAAAGCCCGGCTGTTTTTAAACTCCTACAGCAACACTCTCATTTTCAGGACTTGCTACCTTGGGGTTTGGCTGAGCGCCACCAGGGGGGGGAGCAGGCGTGGGGTGGCCCACAGGAGACGCAGAGGGCCGAGGCGGTGACCACAGACACCCACCCTGCCCACGATCCATGGACGCATGGCTTATGTGCATCACTGTGTACGGCACACGGTCACATCCATTAGCTTGGTTTGACAGGATGTTTCAGTGGAGATTTATGGTTTAATTTTGGCCCATTGCTTCACAAATTCCATTTGTTCACCTCCGCGTAATTAGTTTTCCAAAATAGGCCAGTTTTATTATTATAAATGCCACTTAGGGACTGTATGAAAATGATTGGGCGTGAGAGGGAAGCGGGAAATAAGTAGGTTTTTACGGGAGGGTCCTTTTTTCCCCGTGATCATATTTTAGATTCACAGCTTCATGTGACATTCATGACATGGAATTAGGTGTCATCATTGTGGTAATTCACAGTTGAATGTGTGAAAATTGAATTTGACACTTCGGCCAATTGCCACATGGGGGCAGCACTAATGACTCACGGTTATCAGTGACGGCCTATATGTTAATGTAAAGCACCATCATCAGTGAGGACAGCCGGTCAGGTCATGTGCGATGTCTAAAGACATACTGCCCACAGCAGCTGAGATCAACGTTACCAGAGAGATGAAAAGGAACTAAAAGAGGGGTGTTGCTAAGCAACAGGCTGGAAGTCACTGTAAATCTGCCTAAAGCTCTTGGACCTCTGTGTACTCCATCATTTGGTACTTGTTCGTGAAAAATGACTATTTAAGTGGTGTAATTATGATGAAAATTGGCTTACATGGAAGAAAATCTATTTATAATAAATAACATAAATATCTTAAATATATATATATTATCATAATTATTATCATTTTTTATTATTAACTAAAAACAGAAATAGGGACCATCTGGTGCATTTCTTTTGATCTGATCCAGACCAAAATAAATTTAAGCCTTAAACAACTTAAGTGGCATTAATCACCAGATCTGATCTGGTAAGCCAGTTTTATATGATGTACGAGGGGTCGCCTTTGAGGAGATTAAGTTTTCTTTGTCGACCTGGAGCTCTTTAAATACTCAGCCTGGGACATCTGGTTGTGGTTGTTCACCTGTTTTTGTTTTTTATTTCCAAAATCTTTTCACCTGGAGGCTCTAACAGCTTTTATATCAGGACCATCTGTTTTTTTTTAGTAGCCTTCACCTCACATTTCACTCCCAAACACACAGGGGGAACCTAAGGCAGCATTCAGGTCCCTTTAAATGGGAGGACAGGAAACAGGAAGTGACAACCAGGAAGTGACTGGAATTTAGAAATAGAGGCAGAAAATTCATCTGGGCCTGTCTTCCTGGACCTGAGAGGAGTTGAGACCAGCATGTGTTTGGTGTTTAATGAGGTAGGCATCAAAAACATGTTTAATAGTTCAATGTTTAATTGTTAAAGTTAAAAATTGCGAATTAAAAAACTGCAAAAACGATTGTTTGGTGTTTGGTGTTTTGTTCAAACTTGAAGTGTTAAGGCAGATAAACTAGTCAGCCAAAACAGAAGGTACGATTCAAGAGATGTGTGTTTTATCAAAGAGAACAAGTTTGTTGTCTTTTTACTATGATATTAAAGGTACAGTTTGTAGGATTTGGTGAATTCTAGTGGTGAAGTGTTGCTCTCACTGCACAAACCTTTGGTCCAACATGGCAGCCATCAAACCATACTGACTTTTCAACACAATCTTGCGCACTGGACCTTTAACACCACCTTCAAGAGTGTTCTATATGATGTTGTATGTTTGTTTGTCTTTGTATCCGTGGATGTTAGTAGAGAGGTCAATCATTGTTTTTCCCTGACTCATCAAATCACTGTAGTGATGATGATGATGATGATGATGATGATGATGATGAGGTTGCATTTTATTCATATAACTCATTTTTAGGAACCCAAAGACGCTTTAACAATCAGCTAATTGGTTTTATTTTGTTACAGGGCTTTTCTGCTGAGTCAGCGATGGAGCAGCCATCTTGTAAGTGCTTTGCCTTGTGTTTTGGGTCGTCTTGGTTCGCCGTGAGTAATTACACTGATTTGCTTTGATGTGTTTTGACTATCTATACAATTCTATATCTATACTCTATTTTAATGCTCAACTAAGACAGTACTGTACAGACTACTGTATCCCCCCATTTTCCTTTCTTTTATTGGTTAATTTGTATGTTAATATCTTATTTGACCCTGACATTGAATATGTCCCACTGTCAAACTTAACATCGTCAGTGTATAATAAATCCAATTTTCACTCTGGGTTCTGACATGGTGGTGCTACATGGCGGCCTCCTCCATGAGGGTCTCATCCTAAAAGGGCTTAATCTATAATAATGAAAACAATTGTTTTTGATGATTTTACCATAATTAAAACACGATGAGGATAATTCTACAACGGATTCATTCCACTTCAACCTTACACTGTGGACCTTTCATTTATGTGCCTGTTGTGCGGCACCTTAACACACACTTTCATTTTGTACAACTAAACAGATCTGTTGGTGACGCTTTGTTTTCCTGCACACATATATAAACTTAGCGTCTTGTTTCTGATAATGAAAGACGTGAGTTTCGCAAAGTGCAGGTGATAAAAAAGATATTACTGCCGCTCCCATGTGAAAGGAACAATTAAAACCCCCACGAGGCCGAGGGACCGAGCCCTTTGGCTCCGCCGGGTTCCCCACGCAGCTTTATCTGTGAGCCGGAGCCTCATGTGGCGTTTGACGTCGCTGATTACAGAGCGTGCGCGCCGCATGCGATACCGTTACTGTACCCTGGGAAAGCTGAGACCATAGAATCACGCATAATTAGACATTTAGCGCCAATCCTCGCCGCACATGCACACACCCTTCACCACAACAGATAGGCTGGGAGTTAAAAATGGCCCCTGATACGGTGGCACCCTCCCCTCCCCTCCACCCCGTCCCGCTTTCTCAGACTCACTGAAACCCGCACAATAAAGGCAGCGGGGGGGCGCGATTCAACGCTAACCCCAAAAAGTTCTCGTTCAAACGTTCAACTGAAGACAAAAATCATAAGTATATTGCATTTAGAGCCCAAACACGTCCCCTTGAACTATCCTGAACTATCATAAACCCAGTCAAATTAGAGGTGCATTGAGTTTGAGCATAGAATTACAATTCTATTTCTACAGATCGAACATCTCTGCGAGCATCGAGCGCAGGGCCGTCATTAAGTCTCTCATGGACTCTAAGTACGAGCGCCGAAGAATGGAAGTATTCTCGGTTGGCGTGAAGCGGCACAACATCTCTGCACTTTGTGGTTTCATGAACCAACACTTACCCGTTCTGCCGGGTATTTCAGGAGTGACTGAGCGACAACACGCAGGAAAACATGTGAAGAACAATTACCAGACAGGACAAGATGTTTTCCACAGGGACAATTTATGGATATGCCCGTGACCTTTTCTCTTCTGCTAACTTTATCTGTAAAAGTGAATCCAGCTGCGCCCGGTATGAGTATGAGGATTTACAGATCTACGGTTGTATTTCTTCATATGTGAAAAATATTCTTCAACTTGTGCAAACCAGGGGGATTTCTGGGCTCCCTTGGCAAGTGAGGATGCATGAGAGACATTATTCAAACCGTTCTGAGGGGTTTAGTGACATCTCGTGGTAGTGATGGACGATGCGATGAATATTTGAATATTGGAACCATAAATGATGTGGTGATAGTGATGCTCCACATGCCTATGACTGAGAAACTTGGGTTTGATGATGATGTTGTGGCAGTCTCCTTAGCAGAGCTGATCATAGAATTTAAAGAGGCTTAAACATAATTGTTGTTGTTTTGGACCAAAGTAACATGCATTTTGTACGGGGCCCCTCTCAACTCGGGGGCCCACGCAATTGTCTGCCTAACGACACCCTTGACGCCAACGATAAAACCAGTGATTTCCAGTTCTTTTTGATTCTTGACAACTTTAAAAAATGGTTTCAGGGAACTCATTAACATCTTACAAGTCAATGTTCCCTAGAAATGAAAGGCTGTGAATTGTATCCGATGGTGCAATGTTGTGCGGCAGAATCCCGCTTTTCTTCAGGAACCTCCAGATTTAGTTTGCAGCTCTGATCCAAACCCCGTTCCCAGCGCTGCCGAATCCATGGGATGGATATTTTGCTGAGTCATTCAGTTTTCAGCACGTGCTCAAACATACGACAATAAATCAAAGCACAGTCATGGCTGTGGTGGAGTTCTAAATAAAGCTCTGTGTCTTTCCATTGTTTTAACAGAGTAACCGACACAAGCTCTTTAACTTCACATCATATATGTTTAACACGTTGCTCAATGACGCAACGAAACCATGGCAACGGCGACGATTATATGTGTGAGTTAACCAGAGTGAGTGGCCCGTAAAACCGTGCAGGGGGGCACAGGGCGAATATAGTGGGGGAGATATTTTTAAAGCCTTTTGAACCTATAGTGAAGCAAACACCAAAGTATACTGGAATAAAGAAAGACTCAGCAGACATGTTCTATTTTCTGTTATAGAAAGTAACTGTCTAAATATTGATTGTTTTTGCTTTTTCGAGCAGAATAATCAGAAAAGACACAATGTTTATGCGACATTAGAGCCAGGGTGTCAAACATATGGCCAAAAGCCGCCCGTCAGAGAGTCTAACCTGGTCCGCAAAGTTTTACAAAATCTAAAAATGACTGAAAAGACATTAACTGCAATTTTTCAATGAAAGTGAAAGTAATAGAAAGATCGTAAAGGCCGCCGTAGGTTCAGAAACGCGCTTGGAAGGGAGGGTGAGGTGAGGGCTATTCGACTGCAACATGCATCCTCACCACTAGATGTCACCACATTCGTTGAAGATGTTCTGTCATATCATGAAAACAAAATCTAATTCATATCAAAAAGCTTCAGTTGCGCGATGAATCAATGGTGCATGACGGCTGTGGTCAGAACAGTATCGCACACCTGTCTGTTTACAATCCGACGACGTGCGCGTATGCGTCTATGAAATTCAAAGATATGACTCCACATACCAGACTTTTGTTCCTCATCCTCAGGTGATGACTGACATTTACAGTTTACTGCCGTGTTTCATCGCAGAGCAGGAACTTTCAACCGTCTGGACGCGTTGAGGTCCAATCTCAACTCGCTGCGTCTAAAGTTAAACCCGGAGAGACCGACACAGCGAGCAGGATTTGACTTTAATGTCAGGTTCTGGCACGTTTCCGACCTTTAATTTGGGTTAGGGTGTTTCGCAAGTCACGGAACGTCGGTGAGATAATGGTGGGTGAAAGTATAGCTTACGGTGGCTGCGTGTGCACAGGCGTGGAATATAATTAGCTTAATTCCAATGCTTGTCTGGGAGGTACAGGTGGGATCAAACTTGGAGCGATCAGCCCCGGGTGCTTCACGCCGTGTGTGCATGAAGTGCGGAGAGACAGGCTTTGAAATGAAGAGTCCAAACATGAAGCTAATCTGGTTTTGGGATTTTGAAATCTCTTATTTCAGATGTGTGAAGAAATGTTTAGCGATTTACGGCGGCTTAACGACCGAGAGGAGGGAGTCTGTCATTCTCTGTCATTAGGAAAGCCTCGGTAATAAAAGCCTGGCATCAAACCCCTTGTATCTGTGTGACCTACGGTTCAGGTCAACCCCTGTTTGCTTCCATCTTAGTGTTGTAAGAGGAACAGAGATGTTACATAATGGTTTCTATCTTAACCTGCTGTGACTTTTGACCATGATTGTTCAGCTTGAAATCCCTGCAGGAACAATGAAACCAAAAATAAATGCCTCATATTCTCTCATAGATAATGATTATCTGAGCGCTAACTCATAATGAATAATTAGAGTAATGTGTAAATGCATTGTTTTGGATTTGAATGAGCTCAGGTTAGATGAACATGTAATATAACAGAGGGCGTGGTGCAGTGGTACAGCAATGACTTCTGTCCATCAACAAATCCTGAGTGCAGGTGCCACCATTGTTGACATTGTCGGAGTCTCAGACTCCTGTGTAGTTGTGAATAGAGCTGCCGTCTCAGGATGGCGCCGCCCTTATGGCTACAGGTTGTGGCAGCTCTGGCTCATTTATGTTGATTTCACTCTGGATATAGTTGGAAATATAACGTCGCATTTTGTAGTTTTTTTTTTTTTTTACTTATTTGCTCAACGCTATTGATTTCCCCCTTGTGCTAATACTCTTACATCTTACTGAGGTCGACCCATTGTAAATACCGTGTCTATTAATAGATAAATGAATGAACAAATGAATGAATACATTAAGAATGAGTGTTTATTTATTAGCCTTTATTAGTTGGATCCACTAACATGGAGGAGGCTGGGTTTCTAATCAGTACAGCTTCCGGCCACCAGGTGGTGATCAAGAGGTTTTATCTTCATCTTCGGGCAGCTGTTCATCTTTGTAGGCATTCGATGCCAAGAACTTGTTATTGTGTTAAATGAAGGCAAACGAGGGATGTCCAGAGTCATCGCCGCAAGCAAGCTGAGGCATTAGCCAGTTAGCTGTCTTCCTTGCACCGTCTCTTCCACCCAGCTGGATGTCAAGCTTTTACCAGGGGGAATCACTTGCATGTTTTCAAAGTCAAGCTTACAGTCGCAGAATTTTCCAGAATGATAGACTCCACCTTTACTGCCACAGCTTCTTTGAAGACGCTGGTTTGGCTCTTTGGATGCGTCTCACACAGAAGTAGCTCAGCTCTTTTCCATCCGAGCATGTTTGATTAAACGTCTGTCCCATTATTAGACTGTCCCTTAAAAAAATTTTTTTTTAAACGACTGGGACTGAAATGCCACTGCAGGACTTTCCAGACATGGTTTTTTAGTCCACCTGTCTGCGCGACTGTCTGGCAGAGGACAGGACTCAAGCAGCGGCTACGATGACCACAGTTTTATTCAAACCGCGAGCTGTTCGCAAACTGACCAGACTGTGACCGGACCAATGTAAACACTGCTGGAGAAGAAGAGCACCAGTATTAGGACTGTAAATCCTCCTCTTCCTCCACCGCAGGACCTCAAGCTTCCACATTTGGACTTTTGTGTTTAAAATACAGACCTTTAAATATCAGGGACGAGCTCCAGTTGGAAGCTCTTCAAAGTCGCACACTGTATACGCCACTCAGCGCAAGTAGCACTTCACCTTGTGCCATCCGGTCTGAACTGTCCGGCTCAGAGTGAAAGAGAGAGGGAGGAGGGAGAGAGCAAGCACTTACAGGCAAAGCCCGTAACCTTTTGAAAATGGTATTTACGGTAAAGTGCATTATGCAGAGATTTGGTCGCGGAATTATAGAAGAGATTAACAGAGGATCTTTGTCGGGAAAGAAGGTCAGAGACCCAAAATAGTCATCAGGCCTCGTCCTGGAAAGATCCTCGGGCAGGCTGTCATTGCCGTTAAAACCTATACATGCTGCAATTGAGGCAGAGCTCCCTGGGAAGTGACATTCTAATTATTGTGTTAGAAGGAAGGGAAAGTTTTACATGTGGATCGGGGCCTGGTTAACAGGTCTACAGCCGCGGTCACTTAAGACAGCTGCAGCGTGCCCAAATTACAGAGCACAATGACTCACACTCTCTCTGTGTTTAAGACCACTTGGCTCGACCTCGGGACGGGACAAGCCCTCGCAGTAAAACAGGCGCTGCGCACAGAAAGTGTTGGCTCATCAAAATAACAAACGCTTTGTTCTGCTCCGCAGCGCGGGCCCCCGAGGACCACCTGGGAGCATTTGTTGTTTCTGTCGTTGATCAGTTAGAGTCGAAGTTGCTCGGGGGCCGAGGAAGTGGGGTCTCAGATCGTCGCGACCCCCCAAGAAGCCACTCATTTGCAAAGGTGCATTCCCTCAAGTCTGTGACGCGGCTGCTTTGCATACATCATTTAACAAAGTCCAGCCAGGATGCAGCTCATTTAGCGCCTGGGGTTTTAACCTCTCCCGAAAAAAGCTGGTGCATGTGAAAAGCTATAGAATCACAAAGGTGCACTTTCCATGCACGTCAAGCACCGGCATTACCTGCTAATGCCTCATTGCTCCTAATTGCAGGTCTAATGGCTTCTTTATAGGTTTCCTCAGCCATGATGTGACAAATATATGAGTTAATCACAAAGCTAAAGGAAACAAACGGCTGTGTTTCAGAGAAAAACGTGCACGGACAAATTTTAGCCCGTGTTCAGATTTGTGTTGTCTGGCTGTCTGGGACAGTATCGTATCGGATGGCCTGAGGTTAGACATGTGTAATGCAACATGGTTTCCCTTATTGTGAGCGTTCAAGGGACACACTGAAGCCAAGATGTCCACCCCCCCACCCCCGTACCCGTGGCTGGGACAGACAACTGTCCACTTCCAAAGCCACAGCCCCTCGTGAGGCTCCAAACAAACTCTCCACATTTGCATTCTGAGGATCCACCTTTTGGTTCTTTACTCGAAAATATCCTGTAAACACGAAGTCTGGTCTCCATAAAAGCCTAAAACAAACACAGCCAGCCACCAGAGTGCAAACCGGCAGGAATGGGACTTTGAGTTTGTGTGTTCTTGTTTTGATGTATTCTGGGATGTTCTGTGTTGTGTCTGTGGATCACCAATAACAAACTCCTAAACATGTAAGCTGTGAAGTGAGAGCAGTGCTGAGAGACTCCTAGAGACTTGGTTTTAAGTCGCCGTCTCGTCTGAGTTCAGTTAACAAACGTCCACGTTTCACATTATTGGTTTCATTGATGTTTGAACTGAACTTTACCCGATGGCCCTAAATCCAAGATTCCAAATTGGACCCTCTGACGGGCTGGTTTTGGCCCGCGGGCTGCATGTTTGACTCCCCTGCTCTAAACACATGAGAATAATAAGAATATTGGAATTTTGAAATTAAATTCTTGGACAGGTGAGCGCTTGTAACTGATTACCTCGCTAAAGTTTGGCCAACTCTTCTTCCAATGTAAGACTCCCAGTGTGTGTTTAGCACTAAGAGGGTCATTGGGTAAAGGAGGAGGAGCCAACTTTGCCTGGTGGTGTTTCCACCAACTGACAAATCTGCATAATAGGACTTTAAAGTCACGCTCCTTGAAATGACAACAAGACAAAAAAACACCTTTCTGGCCCATAAAATGTTATTTCCAGTATGTAGCCAGGAGCATGTTGTTTGTGTGTATTATACACTGTGGAATTATTCCCTTTTAGATGCAGTTAAGCGACTGTTTCTGGCTCTGGTCACAGGAACAACCCAGACTGCATCCAAAACAAACCTCCAAACCACAAGTCCTCGCTCCAGTCTGGACCTTGGCATTGTTTTGGACACGCTGGGTGTTAAAACTAAACGGCTAACTTCCTTTGTGGTCACCTCTCTTTCTCTCTCTCTTTCTCTCTCTCTCTCTCTCTCTCTCTCTCTCTCTCTCTCTCTCCCTCTCCCTCTCTTTATTTATATACAGTAAATATACAGTATATGTCTATATATGTGTGTGTATATATGTATATGAACATCGAAGCTTGTGGGCAACAGCTCAGCACCAACACTTCTCTGTGCGACGTTCCAAATATAGTGTAGAGAAACAACACACGTGTCTCCATGAGTCATTATGGCACAGTGCTAATCTGCTCCTGTGTGAAGTGACACCGTGCCGCATAAATATTGTCGCTGGCTTGTCGCTCTGCATCTTAGGGAACAACCAACTTCACCTCCCCCCCCTCGACACTTTCAAAAGTCCAATTTAATTACAAACTGACAAATCAGATGTGGACCGCTGAGCTTGATTGTCACAAAGGCGAGTTTTTTTGTTTGTTTGGCTGCCTCGCAGAGACGCTGAAACCTGACATCTTTGCAGACTCGGTGTAGCGGTTTTAGTCTCATTATCCCTAAATACAGAAAACACCTCCACCTGTATTTGAGCGCCCAAATCCCACTGAGGTGATTTGATTTAACTTTGATATCTTTGAATGATCCCACAACCAGCAGATACCTTCGAGGAGTCAATCTGCTGGGATTTGTGTTAGTGAACCAGAGATTGAAGAAGACGTTTAGATCTATACATGACTGTGAACTTTGTACCTTTTGACGCACTTTTTTTTATGGGTTTATTTTTCTTTTTTTTGCAGCACCTCATAAAGCGTCTGGCCAAGGCCTTTGGGTTAAATTACTCTCAGGCTCTCAGTTGCTGCTGCAACTCTTGATTTTCTCGGACGGCGAGCGACGCCTTCGAAAAGCAGCGGCTGACTCAGACTTTTTCCAGAAATAAACTTTAAAAAAAATTTTTTTTACAGCAAATCGAGACAAATCAAATCTGATAAAGCAGAACCGAAACAGGTCCAGCTGCGACTGGCCGGGTTCTCGCTTTTCACGAAGCGTGTCTAACATCTCAAGAAGCAGGGAGGGTGCAACTTTGAAACTATTCCTGCCTTATCGGCTTAATTACACGGAACGTTTACACAATAAAAGACCACTTCGTTTGATTATTTTTGAACATTTCACTCGTGTCTGCGTTCACACACCTGAAAGCTGCTGGAGGTCACCCAGCTTTGTACTTTCTCAGCCGGTTGCAGGGCTTTCAAACTGGGCCATTACCATCAACAGCAGCACCACCTCCTCCCCCATTTCCAGTTAGTTTTACACTTCCGGCTCTATTTGGGCCCGTGTTTGTTTTGGGGACCCTGTAATTTCTCCACCAATCACTCACACGGGCCCCTGTCAAGTCTGCCATTCATAAAGTTTAAAGTAGCTCTTAGTGGTCCCCAGAGTTTATTGAAACATTAAATTTGTATCCCAGCCGTGATGGTGTATCTTTAGCCTCACTCACGTGCTGGGTCCGGTTCCCCCCTCCTTTCCATCAACCGCCAATTATGCGCTCTCCTCCTCCTGGGTGTGGGTTTGAGCCTCAGTCAGCACAGCGAGGAAAACCAGAAACATCAATTCCTGCATGGCCGGTGGAGTGAGCGGAGTGAGCGAAAACGGAGAAAATGCAAAAAACAAAAAAAAACCTTCCTCCAACTCTGTTATCATTGCAGAGTACGAGCACAAACATGGCGAACGGTGCCAGGAAACGGCTCCAGAAGTGCTCTCGGGGGAAGTCAGTGAAATATTGAAGGCTGTAGTTAGACACGGACTCGGGCCTGAACAAAGTGCTCCAGCCAGAGTTTGTCCTTCGGGAAGATCTGGCTGAGAGAATTCTGCCCTGTCACTGATTCCCATGCCTGTTTACATCATTAGCATTGATTTTATCCATTGGATAAAGAGTTTCATTTTACGTGTAAAAGGCGCAGTGTGTATGATTTAAGTGACATTATTTTAATTCAAATGAGCAAACCTGGATAATGGAATAATTACGGTGGTGTTTTTTTTTTTGTTTTAATCATTTGAAAGTAGAAATGGATGCTTTCATCGCCCTTTATAATTACATGAGTGAAGTCTGCCATAGTTGCTTTGAAAGTAATGGTCTGTATTTATATATTGTGCTTTATCAGCACTTTACAGTACAGTGTACATTCACCCAGTCACACAAACATTCATACTGTGCATCTTCTGGCAGCACTTTTCCTCTGTGAGTACATGAGACTATGTAGGTTCACTTCAGCATGTGGGAATCGAACCGCCGACTCGCTTGTCAGAGGACAGCTCCTCTCAGCCCTCAACCACAGCTTCAGGGTGATTTGACATGTATTCAGTTGCAAAATACATTTTCACCACTCTGTCACAAAGTCTTATACACTCTTCCTTTTTAAAGGTGCAGTGTGTACTATTTGATGACATCTACTGGTAATGTTGCATGTTGTATACATCACCAGTGTCATTCTCATTGTTTTTGTTGCATTGTTTTTACCAATAGAAGTGACAAAAATGGCAGAAATCTTACACACTGCACCTTTAAGTGAAATCACCTCCTTTTTAAAATCAATGTGAACCTGGAATTACAGGAAGAGACATGCACAGTTTGTGTGTGTGTGTGTGTGTGTGTGTGTGTATGTGTGAGGCGACGTGAAAGCGAAAGCATGTGTGTGTTTTACACACTTGCAGCGACGTCACCGCCTAAAACCTGAGGGTTGTTGGCTTGAATCCTAATGGTTATTACAATAAGGCCCCAGCGACCACATCAAACCTCTGCGGCGCCTTAACGAGGCGAGCAGAGAGAGACGGGGCCGCGCCACCGCCGCTCACTTTCACAACCTCCACTGCTGCCAGAACAGGCACAAGGACACGGGATGTTGTCGTTTGGGCAAAATAGAAAATATGCTTGCGACGTTATAAACAACATGAAAACAACGGCGTTAATTCAAGTCTTCCTCACGCTAACTCTGGTTCAAGGCCTCTGCTGCTTCATCCTCGCTGCAGGTTGTTTGGATGTTTCCCCCAAAATGAGATGAATCATTGTTCTGAGAACTAAAAACGGAGAAGCCTCTTCTGCAGCGGTTTGAACAAAAACATAAATAAACTGAAATTATCGGAGCCTATAAACATGTAAAGTCCTAACTCCACCCTCCCTCGCTCTGTCATTTCATCTCAATCCGACTAAAAGTGGAAAAGCCAGGGCCTCCTCCCCCTCGGGGCGGGCGCATGCAGAGAGATTTTAAAATAATATAGTGTAACTGAAAAATATATAAAAGTGGTGGCAGCAGCATCGTGTGGTGAGGTGTTTACCAGTAAGTCATCACAACTGCGGACGTTTGGGTCGTTGGGTAAACATGATTTTATTCTGCTGATCAGGCAAAAGTGAATGTGAGGAGTCCAAATGATAAAATATGACCCTTCTTGTTTTCACATAAATGTACAGTGTGAGGGGCTGAGTGGTGAGTGAAATGATCTGCTGCGGTTAAGGGGGTGAGACCAGAGGGTCAGAGGTTCAACTCCAGTCTTCTCTTAACCAGAAAGCTGGAGTGTCCTTGACCAAGGTACTGAAGCCCACATTGCCTTTTTTTTTTATCTTGTGGACTCATGGTCTGCAGGAAAGATCCACTGCTAGCGTCAGGTGTGATGCCACTTGGGTGTTGATGACAGAGGCACAGCTAGATTGCGCCCTCTGGTGGAACTGCCACCCCCGCGACCCAGTCTCGCTCGGGGTTAGAGTTAGCCTAACCCTAACCCCGAACGGCAACCTCTGGGGCCAACAGATGAGGCAAATATGGAAGTAGAAAAACTTGCAGTTCATCAGATGACCACTTGGGGCAAAAGCGAGTCAATCTCCATAGATTCTCATGTTTAGAGGTGAATTAAACATGTTTACTCTATTTTTTGGATTTTGAATCTATTTAGAATTTGAGAAATTGCGTATAATTTAGGCCGTGGTCTTGAGTGACACCAACCTGGGCCGACCTGGCATGTACTGTGGATGCTGTGACCCACTCTAAGCTCTACCTATGCCCCGCCTTCCTTGCCCATTTTTGGATGAACTAGGAAGTGGGAGGAGTTAGGCATTGGCAAGATGGCTGACCATCCGTCCATCTAAATGTACAGATAATGGGCCTTTGATATGTGAATCTATGTTTCATTCCATCTAAATATACATTCCTATCGTGTTTGAAAGTGTTGTTCCATCTTTGAGCCCCCACCCCCCCCCGATCGTCTCTGCACGGCCCTGCTCTCATACGTCATGCATGTCTCCACACCTTCACTGTACAAACCTTTGCTTCTGTCTGTGAGCTGAGTTCAAAACCATTAGATTTTAAAAAAGGGGGAAAAAAAGAAAAAAAAAGAAGATTCAGATCACAAATGACATTATGTTTTATTTGAGGGGATGAAAGGAGCGCTCACCAAACATGATGAAGAGCTATAAGTTGGAGAAGGGTAGCACTTTGGAAAATGACACATAATTTGCTCTAATTTTGAAAAAAAACACAAAAAAAACATGGTAGGGGTTGGGTGGGTTGGGGGGGGGCGTGTAGAATCTTTAATTATACACCTGGTGAGCGATGCCTGTCACTGTCACGTGTGGAGCAGTCGCCTCATATAGACACAAAGTGAAGCTTTCTGCAAATAACGTACATGTTGTCGTCGCAACGCAAAATATATATAACATACAAACATGAGAAGAGCGTGCACCACAAACACTCCCATGTTCGGGATGACTCGCGGATGGGACACACAGTACCCTACACATCGTTTAAGGCCGCCCGGGGAACATGTGATTATTTGGGTGTATGCATTTCCTATGCGGCGGGGCCCGAAACTGAGAAATTACAGTTGGAGTTTCTCAAAGTAAGCAAGGGGCAAGGTGGAGGATGAGGGCGCGGGAGGATAATACCGGGGGGACGCAGCTGATTGAGGAAATGCTACAATGTGACAGAGACCAGCTGTAATTGTGGAAAAAGGCCCGAAAAACCTCTGATGGTGTATAAACACGCCGAGGGGGCCAAAAATACCAAGTGACCACAGCCACAGTGGCCCCTTCTTCACCGCTGCGGAGGGATGCCGCAGTAAAACCTGCCCTCTAGTGGCCAAATGTGAGAAGTGCGTCACACTGGCGGAGACAGTGAGCTGCATTCACAAGCGAGAGACAAGCAGCAAATGTCTTTTCCAGTGGCTCTTTATTTAGTTTTATTAGCTGTTGCGAGGCACTTTAGAAAATAGCATCGACTTGAGAACAAGTTATGGTCTTGACACGGCGAGTGGAATCAAAGGCACCTTGTCTGCTATCAGCCATGGTGACACCAATAACAGCCACCAGACTAAATATGGCTTCACTCTGGGGATAAACAATTATTTGCATGTAAAACCTTTCCTTTTTCATATGTGGGCAAACGTTGCCCCTTGTTTACCTGATCATGGCCCAGACGGTCAAAACAGGTGAGTCTGAACAAGATGTAAATGTGGAGTCTGGTCCCTGCTCATCCTCAATGCAGTTCTTTGTGCAGGGACTGTGTTTCTCATAAACTTCCTTTCAATGTAAACAGCACCTGGGCATAAATATATACATATATAAACTTTTTAATGATAAATAATAAAATATTCGGATTCATTCATTCGTACGTTTATTTTTTTTCCAACGTGATTATTTTCAAAGTTGTGGAGACGCGGGATAATCATGCGTCTGGATGCTCGGCACATGGAGGCATCCTGATGTGTCATTGCCCCGCTTTGGGCAGATCTGCCTGCTAATTACAGCCTCGCACTGAGGAGGGAGGTACTTGCACGGTGGGGGCTCCTTCTTTTTTTGTAATGATGCGAGGGGCAGATATGGTATAAAAGCCCTCATCACTGCACTGGGAGGCAGCATATCCTCACTTGTGCTCCTACCATAAGGATATACAGCAGCACCACTGGTGCTGAAGAGACTGGTTTATCCCCCATTCCTCCTTTGAATCGCCGGTACGTGTGTGTGTGTGTGTATTCTCTCCTCCTTCTCTCTGGAGGCAGCATGCAGGCTTTTGTCTGTTCCAGGCCCACGCCGCTGCTCCTGGCAGGGCAGAGGCACGGAGGCAGATTTTGGCTGGGAGCTCTGAAGGATCCAGGATGCTTCCACTCCACTTGATATATTTGCCCTCCAGCTGTTTTCTGCACTTGGCTGATTCAGTTTGAAAGTTTTTTTTTTCCCTTTTCAAAAGACCACGTAGAGACTGTTTGTGCTGACCTCCCTCTTCTTCTCTCCCCAAAGGTGTGACCTTGCAAGATGGACATACGTGTAGCGAGCATCCTCCTCCTCGTGGCTACCCTGACAGCCGCCCATGGAGAGCGTTATGTGGTGAAGAAGATGGTGAAGGCCCCTCAGTATCAGCCCTACTCTGTCAAGAGCCATGGTAAGAGAAGCACCACTTCTTGACTCTCCTACAGCCTCTTCTTCCCCCCCTATATTTCGACTGCTTCGTTGTTGTTGTTTTTACAGACTGTGCCTTTAAAGTCAGATCAGAGTCGTATTATTCCTCGAGCAGCATCTGGTATCAGTGTTTTCCTGCCTCAGTGAGGGAGTGAGTGTTTCTGTTGTGGGCAGCAGTCAGACGGATGCTCGCCACTTTACTCTGAAAACTCAAACCAACAGTCTGAAACTCTCTCGCGCTCTGATTGGCTGCAGCGGCGAGCGGGCTCCTCCAATCACAGCCCACTTAGATGTGGCCTCTGAATCAGTGGGTGTTTATACACAGAGCAGAGCTTTGCTGGTTTATTCAGCTGAAGGTCCTGGGATGTGATGAAGACACTGTTTCAGTTTTCATTTGAAATGTAATTATCATGTCTGCTCATATTCAAGCAAAGACAAAAAAACAGAGTCATTCCTTTTACGGTGTTTTACACTGCTGTAGATTTTGTACATATTTTATCTTTATCACTGTCTCACTGAAATCTGGTACAGAATATTTGTGTTTGGTCTTTTTTATTTGTTTTTTGGTTGTTTTAAGAAACTCAAAAAAAAAGACAACTTTTGTGTTTTATGCATTTTAAATGTTTATTTCTACCCATTTTAGTCAGGTCAGATTTTGGCAGTTTCCTGCTGCTCAAATGAGTAAAGCCACATTTCAGCTAGGTTCATGTTAGAATAGTGTTGGTTCATAAACAGCATCTCTACTATATTTAGACTCCTATACATATTTACAATGCTGAAAATGTTAATTATGGTGTAGTGTAAATGATGGGCTGACATACATAGTAGAATAAGAAAAAGTAGCTGTTTTGTGAGAAAAAAAATGACGATACTGCCTTTTCTATTTGAGAAAGTAGCTGTTAGAGAATTATTTTTAGTCTGACACTGTCAATTACAGTGCAGTCACCCAGCAGTGTGGTTTGTTTGGGTGTGCCTACTTAACACAGAAGTAGAAACATCTGTTTGGCTTTATCCAAACACAGCCAGGGTCGGAGCAGCCGGGCAGGGAGGGTTTTACACATGTGACCACAATAAGGCAACACATAAAAGAGTCTCCCTCTCATTCAGACCCACGGGTTCACAAACAGGCCCTGCAGGTCTCTGTGTTTACATGTCTGACCACTGCACATTATTATTAATAAATCAATGCAAAGTTTGGGCAGGAGCCCAAATCAAAATTACAAATGTATAAATATATTATTTATAAACATGTTATCTTGAATCCATATCACAAAAAGCCTTTTTTGCTTTTTTGTTTGTTTTATCTATTCTATTTTTTATTTTTTTTTTACATTTTAATGGAATTATTTTCCATCCATCCTCAATAACCTATGATCTTCTCAAGGGAATAAAATTCAACCACCCTCTATTTATGAATCAAATCTCATTAAATCAGGGCCAATAATCAAATGATTATTTACTTCAAACACCATTTTAATACAGAGTCAACACCCAAGTGCATGAAGAAACTAAACAAAAATATATAATAAATATATGTAAAGTAGATGTTGTACAAGTATGCATTTACATTTTAGTACAACTTAGCTTATAATCACAATAACACAGGGTCACAGGTGTTTTGTTGGAAATTGTGTTTGTTTGTTTGTTGTTTCCTTATCTGTGAGTTTGTTTACTAGTCTGCTGTTGTGGTACTGATGATACTCTTTCACTCTTCACAGTTGTGACCGTTCCTGGCGAGCCTGGTCCTGCAGGTGAGCCTGGCCCCGAGGGACCTGCTGGCCCCCCTGGCCCCCCAGGTGACAGTGCTGAAGGTATGCCCGGACCCATGGGACCTCCAGGACCTCCTGGAGCTCCTGGCCGCTCCATTGCTGGAAAACCTGGATCCCCTGGTGGACCTGGCAAACCTGGCAACCCTGGATCTCCTGGTGAGAAAGGTGACACTGGTGCCCCTGGCTCTCAGGGACCTAGGGGAGCACCAGGTGCTAACGGAAACCCCGGCCCCGCTGGCCTCTCTGCCACTGGAAAACCTGGACCTTCAGGTCTGCCCGGCGCTATGGGACCAAGAGGAGAGCCTGGTCTGAAAGGACACCCAGGTATCCCAGGACTGCCCGGTGCCAAGGGAGATAGAGGGGTGGGAGCTCCTGGAGCACAGGGTGCAACAGGACCTATGGGACCTATGGGCCCAGCTGGTGAGCCAGGTGCTGCTGGAGTTGGAAAGCCCGGAAGGCCTGGTGCCCCCGGAGACACAGGAAAGCCAGGTAACCCAGGTAGAGATGGTGCCACTGGTGCCATGGGACCAATGGGACCTAAGGGACACACTGGTGCCCCAGGTGTAGGTGTTGCAGGAAAACCAGGTGAGAACGGTGCCCCAGGTTTTCCTGGTCCAATCGGCCCTAAAGGCCACCAAGGACCTGCTGGTGCCACCGGTGCCCCTGGAGTCCCTGGATATGGAAAGCCAGGTGCTAATGGAGAGAAGGGAGAGAGAGGAGCCACAGGTGCCCCAGGTGCCCCAGGTGCCAAGGGAGATATTGGTCATACAGGATATACTGGTGCTACTGGTGCCACTGGGCCTACTGGTCCAGCTGGACCTCAGGGACTGAGAGGTTTCCCAGGTGAAACTGGCCCCGCTGGTGCCAAGGGTGATACAGGTGCAACAGGAGCTCAGGGAGCTAAGGGAAACAAGGGAGATCAGGGAGCACAGGGATTCCAAGGTAAACAGGGTTACCCAGGTGCCGCTGGTGCTCCTGGAGCCAGAGGAGCCAGTGGACCCGCTGGCAACAAAGGTGATATTGGTGCCCCAGGTATCCCAGGATCCCCTGGTATCCCCGGCCCCGCTGGACCCAAAGGTCTTCCTGGCCGTGCAGGTGAGCCCGGTGCTGCTGGCGCTGATGGTGCTCCTGGTTCTAGAGGCCCTGCTGGTCCTCAGGGTCCCTCTGGTAACCCTGGTCTTAAGGGACACCCAGGTCTCCCTGGTGCCCCTGGCCCTGCTGGTTTGGCTGCTAAGGGTATCCCCGGACCTCAGGGTCCCCCTGGTCTGCCTGGTGATAATGGTGTCGATGGAGAGCCCGGCCCAGCTGGTCCCCCCGGTCCCCCCGGTCCCCCTGGTGAGGTTGTGCTCGACAAGGGCACGAGCTTCAGCGAGGTCATGGTCAAGTCCCCCATGTCTGCTTTCACTGCCTCTCTGGCCACCCCTTACCCTGCTGCCGGCACCCCCATCAAGTTCGACCAGATCGTGTACAATGCTGAGAATCACTATGACCCCGAGTCCGGCGTCTTCACCTGCCAGGTCCCCGGAGTCTACTTCTTTGCCTACAGCATCCATGTCAATGGCGCTCACGCCCTGGTAGCTCTGTACAAGAACGACCAGCCCGTCATGTTCTCCTATGACGAGTACAACAAGGGCTTCCTGGACCAGATGTCCGGTAGCGCCGTCCTCTTGCTCGACGAGCAGGACACAGTTTACGTCCAGATCCCCGACGATGAGGCCAACGGCGTCTTTGCTGCCGAGAACGTCCACTGCTCTTTCTCCGGGTTCCTCATTGCCTCAACGTGATACGTTGATTCAGCAGTTCCCAAAAAGCCAACCAACTAAATTTGCAGTCTATTTCTCAAACTAACGTAAACTCCCTGCTCATTTTCCTCAACCAAAGCAGACAGGCAGTTCACCCTCCTTTGAGGAATAGAAGCATCTCGACTTGAAAACTACAAGAAATAGGTGCTTAGAAGAAGGAAATCTAATTTATGAAAACAGGTGATCAGGGATGGGGAAGGCAATCCACAAAGTTACCAGTGAGCTTTTGTAATGGAGACAGCATGTGAAATGGAGGTGTTACAAATGTGTTGTGTCCAGACTTTTTTTTTTTTCTTTTCCACTCTTTTATACTGACTTCAACTGGTGAGACTTCATTTCGTGTTTGTCTGTTTTTTTTTGTTTTTTTTTGTTTTTGTACAACCTTGTTTTTATTGTTTGGATGACCAATCATCTTATTAAAAAGTACACACAACTCTGTGCAACATGTTGTAACTGTTGTTCTTGAACGTGACTTGGATGTTGTGAAATGGTGACGGTCAAATTGACGGTCACAGTGATATGAGTCGCTCCAAATCTGTCATGCAAACTTCAGTTGGTTAAACAGCAACATTGTTATATCCCTGTACGTGCATTATGTCCTGTAAAGCATAATGACCAAAATAAAAGATGTCTTACCAAATATTTTGTCCCAGGAACATTCTTTAAAACAGGGATTGTGATCATGCATCATCAAAGTAAATGTTTTTATCTCACCAGCGACTTACAAGTTTACATGTACTTTTGCAACCCGAGCACAAAATAAGACTGTCTAACCTTCTATGAAGTATTTGAATTATATATGTATGATAACCTTAAACTTAGAAAAGCTTTGTGTTTCCATCTAAATCATATCTAGCACTTTTTGCAGCATGTTTAACACCCTTTTTTTCTTTCTTTATTACTTTAAGGTCCTCCTGAACTCTAATTATAGATCTGAGGCATGGGATGTTCAACTGACTGCAATATGCACCTTTACCACTAGATAATGCTAAACCCAAGACATTGGGACCTGTGGTATTACAATTAGGTGTTATATGTCTCTATGCACAAATGTTATAGTTCTAATACAGTTTTAAAAGCCACACCTTTCACCTATTTTTATTGTTTTTTCTGTTTTTTTAGTAATGGAATGCATGAGGCTGATTGCAGTAATTTTTCAGTCCAGCAGACCAGCAGCTGATTGAGCCAATACCAAGCGCAGGTGTCTCAGCTGCGCTGCTGTGCCCCCTGCTGGTCTGCCTCACCTGAACATGCTGCTCCACCTCTCTGTTATATTTGACTTTTCGATCATTGTGATGTGTGTTTATATGTTTTCAGTTTAGTTCGTCAACTCTGGGCTACTGTACAAACATGGCGGCCTCCCCAGTAAGGACCTGTTCCCGATATGAAGAGCATCATTCAGGTGATTACACACTCATTTATACTAATGTTTTATTTTCATGCCTTTTTGTTATTTTTTTTTTACAAATGCACAATTTCACTTTAAAGGTGCCATGTGTAGGGTTTTTGCCCATTTTTGTCTCTTCTGAAATCATTACAAAACAATTAAATACTGACATTTTCATGATCACTTAAAAGTATTATTTTCCCCATTAAACTTAAATGACCCCATTAATGTATACTTACGCAGGGAGCAGGTCCTCTCTACGGGGGCCGCCATGTTTTCACAGCAGTGAAAGTGGACTTACTAAACGTCTTTTGAGTTTGAATAAAAACCAAAGTCCACCATAGGTTCTCCTGCATGATCAGAAAGGTGTATCAGGCCTGGGATGGATGGAAGAGGATCATAACAGTGTGTATGAATGTCCTCTCTCCATGACGGCCTGCTTGTCTGTTTGGCAGCCAACGTTTACAGGAAGGACTCTACCGTGCGAGCCTCAGTGTGGCGGGCGCTGAAAATAGTTGGCGTGTGGGATGAGGGACAGGGATGGTCCCCTCGCCGGGCAGCTGCTGTTTGATCTGCCCTGGGACCGAGAGGGAGGCGGCGGTTAGGTGAGGGGCCCAGGGAAGGGAGGCAGCAGAGGGGAGGGAGCCGTCGCTCAATGATGTGGTTGGTGCCAAAGGTGGACACAGCACCGGGCTCAGAGCTCTGGTCCAGTCCACAAGCCACACGTCCCAAAATGATCCGGAGCACTTAAGGATATTTCTCTTTGGTGTGTGTTTGTTTTTCAGAGGGCTGAGTCTTCCACATGTTTGTTTGTGTTTGTGCTCTGTCCAAGAGGAGGCTAACAAAGCGACTAAACGGCATTACAGGGGCGCTGTGCGGGGGTTTGTGGCACGCAGTGGTGAAGTTGCACGTTACATTCATTTCATTTCAGCAGAAGAATTTATTGTCGCCTTCAGTCATCATTAAAACTCTCAAAATGTGATTTCTTTGTCCATTCTGGGCTACTGTAAAAACATGGCAGCCTCCATAGAGAGTTCCTCCTCATGATGTAAATATAATAGCCTCATCCTGTGATAGTGAATTCAACAATTTGCACACTGAGGTGATAATACACTCATAAAAACACCATTATCTTATATTCAAAATGTACCAATAGATATTTTCACCTAAGTCATACATACGGGGCCTTTAAAGGTGCAGTGTGTACGATTTCTGTTGATTTTTGTCATTTCTAAAATATTACAAAGCAATTACATACTGACATTTTCATGGATTTTAAATCACCTTGATGTATTATTATTTATATTACCCTTAAATGAGCCGATTAATGTATATTTACATGAGGGGCGGGTCCTCTCTTCGTGGGGGCCGTCATGTTTTTTACAGTAGCCTAGAGTGGACATACTAAACATCTTTTGAGTTTTAATGACAACTGTAGTCGACCATAGGTTCTCCTGCATGTTCAGAAGGGTGAGGGTGAGGGGATGGATACAACATGCAACTTCACCACTAGATGTCGCCAAATGTAACACACTGCACCTTTTCAGGCGGAGTATGGAAAGTGTGGCACGATGGGAACTGTGAGCAGGCGAGGGCCTCCACAGTCTGGGGGCAGAAATAGAAAGATAATGTGTAAAACACACCCTTCCTGCGGTGTCCGGCACTCAGGGTAAAACGGAGTGCAGAGGAAATAGATGGGTTTAAAATGGACGTGCAGCAGCGGCGGTCCCTAAAAAAATGAACCCGCGGTGGTTTCCATGCTAGGAATCCCATCAGCGCGGTGATGGTGGCGAGCGCAGGCACCGGCGCTGGGCCGCTGCAGCTGCAGATTCGGTCGCCATTATGGGGCATGAAAAATGTTTTGTTGTTTCAAACACTGGCAGTAGCAGCAGTAGCAGCAGCAGCAGCAGCAGCAGCAGCTGTGTTGATTGTAGGAGACACGACTCGAACCCCAGAGTGGCATCAGTCCTAATTACACTGCGGTGACGCCTCGGAGCCTCAGAGCTGAAAAACACCACATGGTTCAAACACATCTCACTCAGAGTGACGGCCACTCAGGCTGAAGAGAGAAACACTGAGCTTTTTGACAACATATTTTGGGTTGTGGTGAAGGTGTTGATGTGCGTCACTGTTGACGATCGCGATACAGGTGCTCACGTCAGATGCACAGAAGGAATAGAGCTTAGATTCAATGATTTGCATTATCAATGCTATTGATTATTTGGACTTTAAAGGTGCAGTGTGTAAGATTTGGTGACATTCAGTGGTGAAGTTGCGTGTTGTATCCATCACCTCACCCTCTCACTTCCGAGCATGCAGAAGAAGCTATGGTTGACTCCAATTATTAAAACTCAAGTGAAGTTTAGCATGTTCACCCTGGGCTACTGTAAAAAAAATAAATAAATGAACATGGCAGCCACCGTAGAGAGGATCCTCTCCTCGTGTAAATAAACGTTAATGGGCTCATTTAAGGGGAAAACAAAGATATATATTATTTAGCTGATTATAAATGCATCAAAATGTCACAATATAATTGTTCTGTAATTTGAAAAATATGACTGAAATCTACTACACCTTTAATGTTGATTTGTGTATTTTGACATTTTGTAGTCAAATTATCTGTATGATCATACTTCACGATGGCTTCCTGTCTGAATATATTAAAAGGGCTTACTACTCCATTTGTAGTCCATCCAAACAGATTTGAAAACAGGTTTTCCACACATCCCCATGTCAATATACTGATCCACCACATGGGGGTGCTATAAAGTAGAGAATCCATTATGCATTCCACCATCTGTAGACTAGTCCACATCTCTGAGCCTATGAGGTTTCTGATGTTTGCTTTAGTTGAATAAAAATGCGCCACTTCACACTTCAGTTCTTTATTCTTCGGTGCTCACAGAAAAGAACAAACGGAACACTTTGTAGGCAATGTTACATTCCACATTGAATAAAGTGAAGCCTCATTATGTACAAAAAAAGATGCTGTTCAAAGATTAGCGCCCCATGGCCGCCTCCCCCCTCCTCGTTTTTGTGCTTTTTTTGTTAGCGTCGTTTTGAAGTGGTGTTGAAGTCATCACAGCTTGATGCAAAAAATCTGCTTAAAACATCTCCCAATTTTATTCAATCTTACAAATGGTGAAAAAACAAGAAAACAAACTTCATTTACAATGGGTAATCTGTTAAAAACTTCAGTCATTTAGGTACATCTCAGTCATAAAACCAGTAATATCAAAGTCTATACAACGTGCATTACTACAGAGTTTTGAAATGGTGGAAAATCTAAATGGAAAGTGATGAGCATCTATTGTATTTTTTTTTAATCATTAATATTATTCGACAGTTCACTAAATCTAGTTCATTCAGGAATGGTCGTGTCCACAGGAGCATTGAGCTTTAAGAGTTGTAAACAACTGTGCACTGCAAAGACAAACACGCAAGACTCGGTTCAGGACGTTCCCTTTTTAAAAAGATCACAATATGTCACATCTTGCAGACACAGCTTTAGCTGCTACATCCAATTGCCCAGCACCAAATACTTAAGATTAAATATGTCAAATTCAGCAACGTGTCAACACAGTCATGGTTTTCATCATGTAGAGAAAAAAAGAAAAGAAAACAAAAACAACAACATTCACGCACACAGTCACGCCGTCACTCACCCACGTCACAAAAATGCAAGCACCAATGAGCAGTGAAGAAGCAGCAGCACACTCGCCCGGTTCACCTCCTGTCCATCACTGCCATGGACACTGCAGTCAGTATGGATGGGATGTTTGCAGAGTAGTAAACAAAAACACCAACGAAAAAAAACAAAAAAAAAATATACAAATCAAATAAACAAAAACAATCCCTGGTTTTAGACATGTCCTCTCATTCCTTCAGACGGGCTCCGTCGTCTCCTTCATTCCGGCGTCTCGTTCAGCAGGATTACTCAGCAGCGGCGGGGGCAGCGGCCTCGGCGGCCGGGGCCTCTGGGCTGGCGGCCGTTTCTGGCTCAGCAGGTGAAGCTTCGGCCGGTTTCTCGTCTCCGCCTCCTGCTGCCGCCGCCGCTCCCTCGGCCTTCTCCTCCTCCTCTGCCTTGGGCTCCTCAGCTGCGGCCTCCTTGGCTCCCTCCTCGCCGCCCTCGGCCGGCTTGGCTTCCTCGGCCGCCGCCGCCTCCTCCGTTGCCGCCTTCTCGGCCGGTTCCTCGGCGGTCGCTTCTCCCTCCTCGACGGCCTCCTCGGACTCCTTCTTGGTCTTCTTGAAGGAGAAGCCGCTGAGCTTGAAGGAGGGCTTCTTGAAGGAGAAGCGCTTCTTCTTCTGCTTGCCGTCCTCGCTGGTGGACTGGGTGCCCTCCTCCTCCTTGGCGGAGGCGTCCCCGTTTGTGGCCGCCGGCTCCTTCTCGCCGTTGGCCTCGGCCGCCTCTACCTTCTCGGCCTCTTCCTTGGGCGCCTCCTCGGTCGGAGTGCTGCCGTTGGCCTGGACGTCGGCCTTGTTGGCCTCCTCTGCGGTTGGAGAGGTGTCCCCGTTTGTCTTGGCATGGCCGTTCTCCTGCGAGCGAACATCAAGACAGATTTAATGACTCCACTAACACATCACCTAGCTGTTAAAAAAATTATTTTATTTTATTTATTTTATTCGGGGAGGGGTGGGCCCTTTATTTCACAGCCCGGCTCCAGTCTGCACTCGCACACGTGGAAACAGGAGCGACACCTGCAACATCTGGCCTGCTCACATTTAATGAAATGCACCGACTGGTGGTAACCAATAGGAAAATGACCCTAAAACTGCAGCAACATCTGTTACCAGGAGAGTGACGACAGATCTGTGGCTTTCAGCAGTAGGCTATTCGGTTAGACTGCAGTACCGCTAAGATCCTGAGGGTGGCGTTTGGAAAAAACAAGATGGGCTTTTGGGTGGGATTTTTTATCTCCATTTAATGCAAAGTGTCTTCAATAAATCTTCGTTTTACGGCAAATAATGGAAAATGCCCTCGTGTGATTGTGGGAAATTGATGCAAAATTGGGTTTCGCGGGTGATATGTGCGGAAAAACGTGGCTTCTTTCTTGAACCTGGCAACAAAGGCGTGGTATCACTTAAAAAAAATGGCCATGCCACTGTGCGAAGGGCCTCAAATTTAATCTGCGCAAATTGCGACCGAATTCGAACAAATGGTCGAATGCTTCAGGGCGAAAATGCAAAATTTAACAAAATAATTAATCATTACATTTAGGGGGTAAAAAAATGTTTGATTAACAACTCACGCAAATTTGCTAATTTGGAGGATGGGCGTGATTATACAAAAGCAACAATTAGCCCATGTTGGAAAATAATGGGGCTCGGGACGTTTCCACGCGGCGTGGATCGACAAACTCAGACAAAGCGCTCGCCGGTGAAAATGGATTCTACATGTGGCCACTTTCCCTGAACGCCGGTGCCTGAGTGTGGATGCGGCGCGAGGAGGAGGAGGAGGGGGGGAAGGAGGGGTGGGGGTGGTGGTGGTGAAAGCACACGCCATCCACTCCCCACGCCATCAAACATATCGTGTTTTTCCACCCAAACTTCATCCGCCCTACCTGTCCGTTGGCCTTGGCCGCCACGTCTTCTGCGGGCTTCTCCACCGCGGCTTCCTCCTTCCCAGCAGCTTTGGAGGTTTGCGCTCCCATGCTCTCGGTCTCTTTGGCCCAACAAAGGAACCCGGCCACCGCTCGAATGAATGAACAAAGACCGCAAAGCTTCCTGCGAGTCCCCCCGGACAAAAAAAATCACTCTCGCGCCGCCCGACCGACAAGACACCTCCGCGTGCAAACACTCAAACAAGCACCGCGACGCTCGACGCCGACGTGACCGCAAGGAGGAGACGCGGAGGGAAAATGTGGCGCAAAAAAAAAAGAGCGAGAGAAAGAGAGAGAGAAAGAGGGAGGGAGAGGAATTCTGTCCCGATATATATTTTCTCCAAACGGGAGAGGAGTTGGTAAATGGAGAAATTGGTGGCCCCCGCCGGAAAATGAGATGCGGGGAGTACAACGCCCAAGTCCACTGATGAATGGGCGACGGGGCTGTGACGTCACGCCCAGGGCCTTCTCGGCCAATCAGGAGTCCCCCTCCACTCCAACTGGTAAGGAGGAGGAGGAGGAGGGGCGGGGTTGAGGGGGGTGGGGGGTGTAGGATGGTGGTCATGGACAATGGGAGAGACACAACAACATGGCCTACAACTTGTCTTATATCGCGTTGTGGGCATGAAAGTTGGCCGTTGTTTGTTTATTGTAGACGGTTAAGATGTCAATATGTCAACATTCTAATCAGCAAACACCTCCTTATGTTACATGTATTTGCTGAAATGTGTTATTCCAAACAACAAAAATGGCTACCGGTTGTTTTTTTGTTTTTTTTTAACATGTGGTCAGTGTGAGGCTGAGCAAAATGAACAGTATCATTAAGGCTATTGTAACATCACAACAGTCTGGTATCCACATGCTGTAAAAATGAAGAAAATCACACTATAAGTAGCATCTAGCTTAAAGTGCTGGGCAATAAAACACCATCAAAAAATACTCCAAATGTGATTTTTTACCATTATTATTTATTATTAAATGCGAAATGTTATGTAGCTGGCAAAGAACTGGATTACAGAACAATACCAAAATCACAAAACACACCATATATATATATATATATATGGCTTTATGCATGAAGTAAATGCAAAGATGTGGCATATCTTTTGTTTGTCGCCATATTGTAAAATGTTTTGTTGAGACAACATTATTTAATTACACTGTAAAAAATAATATCAGTAATCCTCGCCATATATGAATTGCACACATGTCAACACCACAACACTTGAATATACCAGTATATCAATGAGATGCTTTTTGCAGTAAGAAAACACTGACTATAAATATCATTGGTAAATTAAATAATTGGTAAAAATGACTTTAAAAAAACAACTTAGATAAAATAGAATAATAAAGTGATGATATGTATTGTAAGTAGTGTATATCGTGTGATATCATTATGGATAGTACAATCTCAATAGAAGGCCTTGTCTTTTTGTGATTGTATAGATAAGGTGGTAAAGCAAAACAATAACATATCACAGTCTACAATGGTTGTATCTGCCTGCTCCACATCAACAGCATGTGTTGGAGGTGACAAAGCAGAGCTCAGCTGGTCTCATGTCCCATCACCACGCAGCCTCCTGACATATGCCCCCCCCCCCCCCCCCCCCCCCCCCCCCCCCCCCCAACTATAAGCCCCTGTGCCCACAACTTCCCTCATCCCTCTTCTTGCATAATAGCATCTTGTCTGCTCGCTGCAGCTGCCCCACCCCAGTGCC
>JAFBJT010000634.1:88007-98597 GCA_016785325.1 Chascanopsetta lugubris
GATATTATTTGTAGACACATTTTCTCAAGAGTAACAGTAGTATATAATTGTTATTACTGTATTTTTAATGATTTTAATTGATCTCAGGATCGACATGGAGGCCAGGACTGTGCAATTCCTGGGTCAGGACATCCACTTCCCTCGGGGATATGGACCCAGGAAGGACGCCCCCTGCTGGTTTACTCCCGGAGTCCTCTGCTCAGGGGGTGAGGACACACTCGGGTTTGAATACGTCATTTAAAAAATGTATGTTTTGAAGATTTAAGAGTCTTTTTAATCATCCAAAATCTTTTTCTCCTGTGTCCATCCCAGGTGTGGATCTGTTCACGACCATCAGGATGTTTGTGGGAGCCTTGGCCTTCTCCGCCTTTTCTGTCACGCTGGTTTACTGCATCAGGTACAAAGTCCAATACTCCAACCCGGAAAGTCCACGGTTATTTTAAAGAACATTCCCTCGTCCATGTTCGACTCCTGGTCTCTCGTTGCCTAGGCGACGCATCAACCAGATTCGCCTGATCAAGGGTCCGAACAAGATCCTGCTGACTCTGGCTGACGTCACATTCATCATCCCATCGCTTAGCAACAAGGTCTGATTCTGCCAGACTCCAGTTTAGATCGTCCATGTCTTGGTCATTTGAATATATTTAAATCAACTCCCACAGAAGCTGAGTCTGGACGACAGCAGAGCCAGCGGCATGAGGAGCGGGTCCGACTGTAGCGCGGCCTCACCCGTGTCCACCGCGTCGCCCGTCACCTACGAGAACTCCAACGTGGTCATTTTCCAAGTAACGTCACTTCAAACTATAGAAAGACATTTATAACAAAATGACAACATCAAGCACGGCCCTTAAATATGAAAACAAAGAATAAATAATCTAAAAATGATGCATCGAAATAAAATGATACAAGTTCTACATGTACAAAATATTAGATCTAGAAGAAAAAAAGGAATGATAAACGAGAATAACAATAATATGAATTATAGATGAAATGTGATAGATGTAGAAGAATAAAATGATTATAACTATGAATAAAAGAAACAATGATATGAATTATGAATAAGAAATAATAGATCTAGATAAAGAATAAAATAAATAATGAAAATAAAAGAATGTAATTCGTTATGAATAAAATAGAAGATAGAAGAATAAGATCAACATGAACACAATAAAGAATAGTATGAATAATAAATAGAATATGACAAACTAAATTAAGGTTATAAATTAAAAATCTCCCTCCTGCAGGGTGACTGGGCGTGGCTTAAGCGACTCCCCGACGGCACGTTCAGCAGCATCAGCCCCAAAACCAGTACCGTGTTTGAACTGGTACGTCCTGAGGCAAAGTGGATTCAGGTTATATTCTTATAAAGTTGTTTTTAACCGAATGAAGTTCTGCAGATGAAGGACATGCGTCACGAGAACGTCAATCCCTTCCTGGGCTTCTTCCACGATTGTGGCGTCTTCGCCATCGTCACCGAGTTCTGCTCCAGAGGAAGCCTGGAGGACCTGCTGCTGAACCAGGAGGTGAAACTGGACTGGATGTTCAAGTCGTCTCTGCTGCTGGATCTCATCAAGGTGGAGGCCGGGAGTTTGTGAAGTTCTCCTGACCTGATTGACCTTTGATTAGAAATGATTGAAGGCTTTGTCTTTGGCCCTCAGGGGATGAAGTACCTCCACCACCGCGGGGTTTGCCACACTCGCCTGAAGTCCAGGAACTGTGTGGTGGACGGCCGCTTCGTCCTGAAGGTCACGGACTACGGCTACAACGAGGTCCTGGAGTCTCAGAGGTTTCCTTACATCCAGCCCCCCGCAGAAGGTTTCAGAGTCTCTCTGTTTGCCTTATGCTCACTTTAGATAAGCCCCGCCCCCTTTCACACCCAGGTGTTCTTCACGTGACAATGCAATCCACTTGGGTTTTGATCCGTTCCCATTTGCATTTGATGAAAACTTAAGATCCTGGGGAAAGTTTTGATTGTTCCTTCGTTCAGTCCTCTTCTTTGGCTCCGCCCACAACGATATGACCACATCCAGCTTCCTATTGGTAGCGTGTAAATATCCATGTTAGCTATTAGTCGTGAAACCTATTGACGTGCATTGTGGCTACAGTGTGGTGTGGTCACCTAATCATCCCTCACTTCTGATTGGCTCAAATCATTCCCTCCCTCTCCCCCTCAAACTGGCGCGTGGTGAGCGTTCTGACCCAAAATGGCTGCCGTGCGTCTCCCCAGGTGGGCGCGACACATTGGTGGCGTAGCACTGTGGCTCATCTCTAGGTTGCTGTTTTGATTCTCGGCCCCTCTACTTCCTGTTTGGTTGTTTCCGGGCAGTTTTACTTTTACTAACTGAGTCCCTGTGCGCTGTCCAGAGCTGCTGTGGACGGCGCCAGAGATCCTGAGGAGTGGACAGTCCGGGCTCCACGGGACCCCCAGCGGAGACGTGTTCAGCTTCGCCATCGTCATGCAGGAGGTGGTGATCCGAGGACCTCCCTTCTGTATGCTGGACCTGTCGGCTGAAGGCAAGACCACGCTGTGGAGACCCTGAACATTCTGAGTTTACACAACTGCTCTTTTGTTTTTTTGTAACATCTGACAATCATTTTTTCAGACACATACGTTTTAATCCCAAATCCAGAGCTTTGATAATAGCGGGGTGTTCTGTCAATTGCATTCCGTGTTAAAAATATTACAAAACAACCACATACTGGTATTTTTATGAAGTCACAATCACTTAAATGTTTGATTTTTTTCCTCCCAGTACCCTAAAATGAGAACTTTAATTTATATTTACGTAAGGAGGGGTCCACTCTATGGGGGCCGCCATGTTTTTACAGTAGCCCAGAGTGGACACACTGAACATCGAATGAGCTTTAATGACAACTGAAGTCGAAGACAGGTTCTCCTGCATGTTCAGAAGAGTGAGGGTGAGCTGATGGACACAACAGGAAACTTCACCTCTAGAGGTCACCACATCTTACACACTGCACCTTTAATGGCAAGAAATCTGCAGTTAGCGGATGAATTTCGACAAGATTTCGCAAGAACGGTCCTGTGTCCAACTTAAGTGTCCAGCCTCAGTGGCAGATCTGAAGAGAAGCCGATTGAAAATGTCGTTTCCTTCACTTTTACTCTCATTTGAGCAGCAGTTAGCGACGAGGCGAAACCACGATGGTTATCCGCGTAATTTGTCCCAAGTGAAAAAGCTATTCTAAAAATCTTCAGGGACCCACTGATTCTTCAGTTGTGTACAGGTCTGACTCTCCGGTTGAACTGCAGAGTCACACAGCAGCTGATGTTTCCGTGTGTTCCAGACATCGTAGAGAAGCTCTGTAAGCCGCCTCCCATGTGTCGACCCGTGGTCAGTCCGGACTACGCTCCGCTCGCCTGCATCCAGCTGATGAAGCAGTGCTGGAGCGAGCAGCCGGAGAAACGGCCCCGCTTCGATGAGATCTTCGACCAGGTTCGTTCCCTCCGCCCTCGTTCCCCCCTTTTCCCACCGAAGCGGCTCCAGCGCGAGTTCTGACTCTGCCCTCGTCTCAGTTCAAGAACATCAACAAAGGGAAGAAGACCAACATCATCGACTCCATGCTGAGGATGCTGGAGCAGTACTCGTCCAACCTGGAGGAGCTGATCCGGGAGCGGACGGAGGAGCTGGAGATGGAGAAGCAGAAGACGGAGAAGCTGCTGACGCAGATGCTGCCCCCGTGAGTTCACCCCAAACACAACCGCGTCAACACAGCTCCACCAGAGGGAGGCGACCGCTCGCAACATCTCGCCCGAGGGGCAACCTCCGGTGCAGACGGATGAGGAACAATAGGACGTGAAAACACTTGCAGTTCATAGAGTGACCACTGGGGGCTGACTCCCAAAAGGCTGACTCCAACTGTACGGGGGGCGGGGCTGAATCTTTTATTCTTTATTTTATCGACGTTTGAAATTACGCATATTTGGGGGCGTGGTCTCTCGACGGACACCCGAGCCGACCCGTTACGCACCGCGGATGAGGTGACGGCTCCACGAGCCCACCCACAGCTCCGCGTGCGCTCTGCTTCTTTGCCCGTTTTTGAACGAACCGGGAGCCAGGAAGAGGAGGTGGGATTCGGTAAGATGGCCGACAAGGGACACGGCCACGATTTGCCAGAAAACCCCTCGGCTGAAAGCAACGGGCGACGTCACGGACGCGGCGTCCACCTTTACACACAGTCGATGACCTCACCTCTTCGCCAATGTTGCTAAAGCAGGCTAATATTGAAGAAAAGCGAATTGTAAACAACCTCCTCCTCCTCCTCTCTCCAGATCTGTGGCAGAGGCTTTGAAAGTGGGCGGCACCGTCAAACCCGAGCATTTCGACCAGGTGACCTTGTACTTCAGCGACGTCGTCGGTTTCACCACCATCTCGGCCAACAGCGAACCCATCGAGGTGGTGGACCTGCTCAACGACCTCTACACGCTCTTCGACGCCATCATAGGAAACCACGACGTCTACAAGGTGCTGGGTCCAGTTCCCTCCGGCATCAGAACCGGATCAGAATGTATCCCCTTAAATCTGGTCTTCTCCCTCAGGTGGAGACGATCGGCGACGCGTACATGGTCGCGTCCGGCCTCCCCGTTCCTAACGACAACCGCCACGCGGCGGAAATAGCCAACATGTCTCTGGACATCCTGAGCGCCGTGGGAACCTTCAAAATGAGACACATGCCAGATGTTCCGGTCAGGATCCGGATCGGACTGCACTCAGGTGTCACATGACCCATGGGCCTCCATATGAATTCAGACTGAAATGAGAGGGCGTGGCCTACAGTTTAGTGAGATAACAGTTTCATGATGTTAAAGGTGCGGTGTGTAAGATTTCATTTTTGTCACTTCTGGAAATATTACTAATATTATTATTATGACAATGACCTGACATTTTCAGGAATTCATTATCACATAAATGTTTTATCTTTTTCCATGACCTTTAAATGAGCGCTTTAATGTATATTTACATGAGGAGTGGCTCCTCTCTGCGGGGGCGGCCATGTTTTTACAGCAGTCAAAGTGGACGCACTAAACATCTTTTGAGTTTCAACAACTGAAGTGGAGCACAGGTTCTCCTCAACATGAAACTTCACCTCCAGAGGTCACCGCATCTGACACACTGCACCTTTAATGATAACAAATCATTATTTACAATTTCAGTTATGATTCTAAAGGATTCTGAAACATGTCATGGGCCACTCTGTAACTCCTCCGCGGGCCACAGTCGGCCCGCGGGCCAGTCTTTGGGCCCCACTCTGTCCCAAGATCGCACCTTGTGTTTGAGTGGATTTAGTCGCCATGGAAACAAAGGGAGGTAATAGATGTCTCCGTGTGCGCCGCAGGCCCCTGTGTGGCGGGTGTGGTGGGTCTGACGATGCCTCGCTACTGTCTGTTCGGAGACACCGTGACCACGGCGTCGCGGATGGAGTCCGGCGGGATGCGTGAGTCCGCGCACCAGGCAAACGCCCGTGTGCAGGGGCAGCAGAGGGCTGATGGGTTGCTTTTGTCCCTGCAGCCTACAGGATCCACGTCCACCAGAGCACGGTGAAGATCCTGCAGGGGCTGAGGCTCGGCTACAAGGTGGAGTTGCGAGGCAGGACAGAGGTCAAGGTGCATTATTTGTCCCGGTTTACCTTTACAATCTGACCCGTTGATGAGCAATCACAGATTTCTGTCCATCCGGCCTCAGGGTAAAGGAGTGGAGGAGACCTACTGGCTCGTGGGGAGAGAAGGATTCACCAAACCTCTGCCTGTTCCTCCAGAGCTCAAAAGCAGGTAGAGAGCGACGCTTCCTCCTCATTGTTTGGCTGTGTTTACCCGGACTTACCCGCAGGGGGCGCTACCACTTTGCAATGTCAACACGCAAACCAAACCTATGCATCCCCGGAGGTGTGGACGCCCCCAGTTTTGACAGGAAGTTGTCAGGTGTGTGTGTGTGTGTGTGTGTGTTGACGCTGTTTACGTTTGTCTCCACAGGCAGATGGCCCAGGGGCTGCAGATGGCCGAAATAGCGCAGTACAAGAAACGCAAAGCGGAGAAACTCCAACAGGAACTTGCAAAGAAGAAGAACTGAGGTAACGTCATGCATTGACCAAAAATGTGTCACATGACCGACGCGCCGAGCGGCGCCACTCAGAAGATGATCTCTCACGTCCGTCTCGTGACCCAGGTCAACGCAGGCGAGGGCGACGACAACCTCATGTTGTTGCATCACTGAGTGACCCGTGGGTCACATGACCACCCAGACCGGACCTGTGTGTGTGTGTGTGTGTGTGTGTGTGTTAACGAGCTGATGAGTTCTTGTGTGCAGACTATGTATAGAAGCCATGACTCAGCAAAGCAGGGATCTGAGGAAAGAGCCCGTCAGCAGCTGAGGAACCTGGCTAATCTGCTCCTGACTTCCTCCTCCGTGGGAGGAGCAACAGGAAGTCCAACACTGTGTGTATGTGAGTGACAGTCCGAGCAGCAGCCATTGATGGTTGATGCTGTGGATCAAAGCAAATGATTTGTTCAATTGATTACAGGTACAGATCATAGACATCCGTGACGTCACCCACAGGGTTCTATGTTTATGAGGCTTATTTTTTAGATGCAGTGTAGTGGAGAATTTATTACTTTCATTTTATTTCATTGAATCAATTGAATTCATAATATATATATATATATATTTCTATATATGTTTGTATATATATGTATACGTACAGTATATATATATATATGTCGGTTTCAGTTTCTTAGAAGTTTTGCTGCTGCAGTTTAAGCCCCATAGCGCCCTCTTGTGCTCAATTATGGAATAAACTCAGATTTACTCAATCTGCAGATGGCATCCTGGAAACTCTGCAGGATTATCCCTGCTGATCCTCTCTCTCTCTCTCTCTCTCTCTCTCTCTCTCTCTCTCTCTCTCTCTTTACCTCAGTCACTCTAACAGCAGGTACCAACATTTTAATATCACCCAGTAAAATCAAGAAATTGAAGATTCATTCTGAATAATCAATCAAGTATAATCATTTTTATTTAGATACAGCTGTATTTATTCTTCAATGTATTTGTAATATGATATATACACGAATATGATATTTGTAATTCCTAATGTGAACTTTTTGTAATCCTAATCCCCCATAGTTTTCAATTCACTCTATTTTCATTTATTTCTTTGCAAAATAACTTCTTTTGACGGTTATCTTCAGATCAGACGTGACAGTAGAGTCACAGTTCACAGCAGGTTTATAAACGGTGTGGCTCTGTAACATACATAGGGTTAAATATACGTCAATACATGTCCCATGTATTTGTCATTATAAAGAGTGTTCATAAACAGTATTAAAGTGTGTGTACATGCCAGGTGTGTGTGTGTGTACTTAGTACGGCAGAGTAGATAAATCAAAGTTGTGTTTGTGTAACTATATTTGTCTTAATGTCACGGATCAAAAACACATGTAGTATTAAATGTGTGTGTATCTTTGTAATTAGGTGTGTGTGTGTGTGTGTGTGTGTTCAAATTGCAATGTCAACAGCACAGTGTAGAAACTGTACTTGTGAAATAACTGTGTGTGTGTGTGAGAGAGAGACAAAGGAAAGCATGCTCTCCTTTGTGTTTCCTGTGTGTGTCTTTCTGCTTTGTTGCCTCTGCTCCTTTGTTGAGTCCGGTGGCAGCACAGGCTCTGAGTGCAGGGCGGAGGTTGCACCAGCAGAGGGCGCCACACTTACTGTCAACTCTCAGAAGGAGAGAGTTTATTGGAACAATCTTTTATTTTCAAACCATTTTACCTTAATGATTTGTTTTTGATTCCCTTTAACATTTAAAGTATTGATTACAATTATATTCTATAAAATTAATTTAAATGTAATAATACAAATCAAATGATCAAAGAGATAGTTGTTGAAAAAACTAATAATGGGACAGAATGAAATATTTATTTAGTGATTTAAGTGGTTTACTTTTTTGTTGTTTTATTTTAATGCTTATTTTGCCAGATATTAGCGTTTTCTACAGCTGATGTAATTTGACAAATATATTTTATAAATCGACTTTACAAATAAGAAGAAAAGCATCCACTAGGGGGCCGTGGCGAGTCGCGTTATAAGCAGTATTTTACCAAAATACAAATTCTTCCCTCACAACGCTGCGTCGTCATAGAAAGCTCCGTCATCATCTTGCTTGAGCTGCACGGCCCCCTCAGGCCGTCCTGTGGTACTGCACCACTGTTTGATCCGATTCAGCTGAACTAAAGCACCAAAATAACAAACATTGACTCCGCGTTTGTCTCCGAGCATAAATTCACCGTGAGACTTTACCCCGAAACTGAGGCAGCTACTAAAGTATATTTTTTTAATTGTTAGCATCAACGTTTCCTTTGCCGCGAAATGAAAAAAAAACAAAAACAACAACCAATGATTCCATGAGAAGTATTTTGGTGAACTATGTCCATAACTGCTTTCATGTAGACTCACATTTTAATCTGTCAAACTCTCAGTACGCACACAAGAATTAGCATTGAACGTTTGTGGTTGCCATGGAGACGGCAGCTGACGGCACCCTCTCACCATGAAGTCAATTTAAAGGCATTTCCTGAGCAGGCCAACGTCCTCAGTTTGAACTTCTCCGAACTTTCAGACATGTGGAATCGACTACATCTGCAGAATCGCGTCATGTAATCCGATGAAGCGCTGCGCAACATGTGCCATCGATAAGCTAACACCTGAGCAAAAGACATTTCTGCAAAAGTCCACGTCCCTTTAAGTGTGTGTTCCTGGAAAGAATTGGAAATAATCACCGGGGGGCGGGGCTAAGCAGAGTAAGTGACGCATTCGCTCGGGTTCAGAGTCGGAGGCCCCCCGACGCAGACAGGTGGTCCTGCACGCAGGGCCCTGTGGGTGAACCTCTGCCAGAGCTCAGGGTTCGATTCCCACTGTGGCCAGCTGCTCTGCACATGATACTGAAAAGTGTTTGGGATAAAAGTGGCTCCAGCAAATTGTTGTATAGGTGAGAGCTGCCTGGAAGATCACAGTTACCCCACCCCCGGGGCAAAGGGGGGAGCCCTGCTGGAACCACTGGGCCCGGGTTCAAAGCAGGGGGGGGGCGGGGTGTTCCACGCGCGCAGAGGTTTGAAAAAACAACTCGTATCCCTGCTGGCGGGCGCAGGCCGCGCGGTGTGGATGGCAGATGTCGAACATGGCTCGGGTACAAACCTGGATTTGATCTGGATTCACCACCTGTGCCAGAGCCTCGTTTGGTTTAAGCCCGAGGAGGAGGAGGATGCAGGCAGGCCGCGTGAGGTCACCGCGGCGGCCTGACCCCCCCTGACACCAGAGTTGGCCCGGCGCCCAAACTCACCAGAGGGTTCTCACATGACCGGAGCGGCGGTGGGTTTTAGTCAAGCGAACTGCTCCTCTGTGTCAAAAAAACCCACCGGGGGGCTCACAAGAAAATGGAAGGATAATAAAAATGATAATCCAACAAAGATTTCTTAAGGAAAAAGTCATGCAAAATGAAGGACATTCGTACCAAACAAAGCATAAGTAGTGGCTGCAGTGGCTCAGAGGTAGCAAAGGCCACTAGTTCAAGTCCCACGCAGGCCCTGCTGCAGTGTCACTGGCCCTGACACTGATACCCCCAATGGCCCTACGCGTACTGGTACAAATACCCCGCAACTCGGATTACTGGATGAGCGGCTGAAGGTGACATGACAAATTATAGGTAATTAAATTAAGCAACAAAAGGCTCAAAACGTTTTAAAGGACGGTTGTTATCAACATTTATCATTATCTAATAAATAAAGTGTAAAAAAAAAAGTGTCTCAAAACCCCCCAAAATGATAACAAATAATAAAAGTTATCCTTAAATGTATCATTTTTATTATTGTATTAAAATGATCATTCTTATCGGGGCTCTTGTTCTCAGCCTGTCTCCTCCACAGACCATAATATTACTGTAAAAAAAAAAAAAAAATTCCAAGTGTAAAAGTTGAGCCATGTGTGGTTTGGGCCCACGGAGACAGCGGAGCCAGTGGGCGTCTCTCCGCCCCGCCTGCTGCTCTCAGATCAGTTCCCCTGGTGTTAAAAGTCCATTGAAAACCCGGTGACAGGCTCCAGGTCTGCCCCGCGCTGTCACCGCCTATTTTTAACCTCAGGAAAACTCTCTGCCACGTGATTGGCCCGAGCCATTGACGCAAACCCCTGATGTCCCGCCGTGATTGGCTGCGGCGCCTGTCGCTTCACGTCGATCACAAAGACGGACCAATGGGAGGCGGAGTCTGGCTCTTTGTTCCTCCCGTCCGCTGGGTGACGCAGAGGGTCATGTGTTGTTTGTGCTCTGGCCCGTAGAGTTGTGTACAGGCGGAGGAGCAGCAGCGGAGCAGCGGGCTGCTAACGGAGCTAACGCAGCTAACGGAGCTAGCCTCCCCGACTACTGGAACACGACCGAGCGTGGTCATGTCGCACACAGTGGGCTTCATCTCCTGAGCAAGAGCCCGCACCGGACCACCCGCCTCGCCGCTAACCCGGGACAGGGGCTTGTTTTGTCTCCTCTCGTAGCGGAATAACAAAGCCGGTGAGTCGGGTGGGGGGGTGGGGGGGG
>JAFBJT010000636.1:0-10773 GCA_016785325.1 Chascanopsetta lugubris
TGTATACTAACACATAGCATGTCCAGCTGTGCACATTCATTATTTAGAAAACAAGCCGAGTCGTTGTGTAAAGTTGTTGCACGCCCTCCGAGGAGTTGGTGGGTTGTTGGGATCAAGGTGTGTGAGGTTGTTAACAGCTAATCTAGAGGTTTGTTTTGATCCAGATCTGTTCTTTGATTCAAACATCAAACAAATCTCAAGAACATTGTTCTTTCACATATGAAATATTTCTAAAATAAGTCCATAAAGCTGAGCAGCTCTTCGATGTAGATCCAGAAGAAAGGATCCCATTTCTGCAGTTTTGCCTCACTGGCTTCCTGTTCAATATCGAATAGTATTGAATACCCTCCCTCTCACATACAAGCGTACGCATTGTTGTGAATCCCTTGATCAAGATGTTGTGGCAGTTGATTGTGACCTTTGACCTCAAATGAACTTACAGATCTACGTTTATGCCGTTTAAATCATTTTTGCCTGCTCCATGTGACATCTGGAACATCTCTGCACGTCTTGGGCGTGGATCCCGAACATATGACTCTCCCTGAGCTTTCTATCCCCCACCCCTTTTTCCTGTTGAAAGGGTTTTTGGGGCAGTTGCTCTTTGATGTTACAAATTGCGATTTGTGAATATGGCCTTATGAATAAAAAAGCAATGAGTGATTGATTGAACACCTGAGTGTGGGGCCCACAGCGGTGGTTCATGAAGTCACGTGAGTTTAGAGTGTGGTTACTTCTTCTACAATTCACTCCAGATGGACACAGGTGCTGAAATGCTAACGAGAGCTGAAGTCACTTTGACCTTTTTCTTCTTTGTGAAGACTGAACACAGAACCTCTTCACAGGTCCTGGGAAGTCTTGGGCCAGGTCTTTGTTTCACAGACGGCTTCTTTCACTCCTCT
The DNA here is from genome assembly GCA_016785325.1 of Chascanopsetta lugubris. Lineage (NCBI taxonomy): Eukaryota > Metazoa > Chordata > Actinopteri > Pleuronectiformes > Bothidae > Chascanopsetta > Chascanopsetta lugubris. Next base: position 900 of record JAFBJT010000636.1, read on the forward strand.
TTCAAACCATCTGTCTTCCCTGGACACACTTCACATATTACCATTCTCAGAAGTGTCCCTTGTCCTTCAGGTGTAATTAATCAACTATTTTTGTAAAATATTTATTTAAAATTCTCCCACTGGGTTTTACAGACAGTTGATAAAATGCAGAATCAAAATCAATGTACAGGTCAAGTATCAGAATTTTGCGTTCCAGTGTTTCTATACTCATATAAATAAATGCATTGGACATATACATTTCTTTTTTTAAAATAGCAAAGAACACTTGATCTTATCCAGTTTTGCACTGATTGGCAGATCATGTTAACATAAATAGACACAATCCCATATGTTCTCCAACATGTACAACTGCATATACTAATCAAAAATTAAAAAATAAATCAAATACCACCAGAAGCTATGATTTTTGCTTACATGTGCCAGATTGTGTTGGAAACATCAGATTTCATCAGTTATCAATAAAATATATGTATTTCTTTATTTGCCGTAACATGAGGTGATGCACTGAATGAAAAATATGAACACCTGACAACTTCTGGAGCAGGAAATGTACTTTTGTAGTACAGTTTGTATCTTTAAGTGGTCTTGCTTCTTTCCGTTAACCGTACAAGAAGCAGTTCAAACATGAAAAGTAACCCAACATAATAATCCAGCGCAAGAATATAAAATATGGCAAAGTGTGTAGGGATGGATTTGAGTCAGGTCTTATCCTTAATATCATAGATTTGATGGAGGTTTGATGAAAGTGAGCGGAAGGTAGAACAGCAGTCAGGCTCCTTTGAATGATCCAATTCAACATGTAGGATTTAGGTCAAAAGGTGCTAATATTCACTTTTCAAATGAATTTCCTTCCCCCTCAAACCTGTAGGAGAATCTGTGGTGATGCAACATGGAAACATTCAGGTAAATATATACTCATAGGTTGCCAGGTCATTCATTTCAAACTCCTAATGTGCTAATAGAGGTGGAGGTATAACCTTAAGAATCAAGGATTTGCACGTGCTTTGTTTTCCTTGTCGTGAAAAGGAAGCGTGGACTCCACAGAACATCCTCTTCCTCTGGTACAGTGGATGGCCACATCACCTGGGGTGGGCCACTGGAGTCTGCTTCTATGTTGAGTGTGTGGACGGGACTGAACCGAGGTACCGGACCGACAATTCACTGGAGACAAAAGCTGGAACAGCTTTCTTTCATCTGACTTCATAAAAAAATCCCTTTTTTGTTTGTAAACACATCCCATTCTTTTCATAAAGAGAAGCCGCTCTGGAGAGATTCTCTGTTGACACGTTCACCACACGGATATAAGATGCTACATCTGGATTGTTATGGCCGGAGAGGGATGATGAGTGAGCCAGAATATCAAGAATTCAACGATGAATGCTGCTCTGGAGTCCGTCCCTCCCACTTCACACTCTCCTCCACGCAGCCCTTCTTACAGGCAGCCGCGTCAGAGATGTGCAAACACACATTTGCAACAGGCAACATTTCCCTCCCGACAAGGCCGAAGCAATGAGGAATCTTTAAGATGAGCCCGTCTGCGGATCAAACACAGTCAATCAGGAGGACAAACTCGTACTAACTCAGCTTCGTGATTTCTGCCTCTCTGACATCTACAGCACAAACGATCACAGCAATACAAAAATAAAAATATCTTCTGCCACTGGATTCATTAGAAGTAGTTACATACTACAACCACACAAATTCAAATAAAATCAAATGCTTTTGAACCCATAAGTACTTTTCACCTCCGAGTTGTGTGTGTCTTTGTGCGTCACTAGTGCAGGTGTAAGTGAGGATGCATGTGTAGCTGACAAACTAACTCCTCCTCTGTTGGCTCCTGGATCTGCTCCCTACAGACAGAAATGGATAGTTGGACGGAACGTTGGCTTTAGACTGAGCGGTTGATGTTTTCAATCCTAGAATTCTCAAAAAGAGCAACATGACCTACTTGAATATCAGCTGGACGGAGGTTTCGTATCGGATTCTCTCCACATCTGTTACAGAGCAGCTGTAACTGCGGTCCCATTTATAGATGAAATTCTGTCACAAAACAAGAACGGCTCTTAGAGACACACCAGGAAAACAAGTCACTCTCCAGGCACCACATCTTCACACGAGTGTGAATCACTTTCCATTCCATTCCCTCCTGAATCCAGATCTACTTCCCTTTTCCAGTACATTACACTGAGGTCTGTGCTGAGAAAATCTAGATTTGTGTTAAAGGTGCAGTTTGTAAGGTTTTGGTTCATTTTCGTCACTTCTAAAAATAGGATTACAAAAACATAGATATACTGATATTTTTACGAATGTATAATCACCAACACGTGTGACTGTGTTTTTAGAGGCCTTTGACATATGTTTACATCAGGAGTGGGTCCTCTATGGGGGCCGCCATGTTTTTATAGTATCCCAGATTTGACGTTCTAAACATTGTCACATCTCGTCATTCTTGTTTATCTTGTCATGTGTAAAATGTTAGATTCATGTTCAGATTGTTGTTGGTGAACTGACCTCTAAGATGAGAGCCACAAATAAGTTGACCCACATGACGGAGGAGGTGAGCCACCAGCACACAAAGTAGATCTTGGCCCAACTGAAAAAAAGAGATCCTCTTAATCATCATTATCAACATCATCATCATCATCAATGCGAATCTTTGTAGGTCAGAAGTTCTCACTCTGTGGTGTATCTGCTGTAGGCTTCCATGAAGGCCTGCCAGTTGTTAACTATCATGACATTATAGAGTAAAATAACAGAGGCCTAAAAGACAAGAAAAGATGATGTCATCATACAGCAGTCGTCTTCAGCGGGAGACAAACATAACAGTCTGAGAGAGTTTTATTTGATCAAATACTATAATATCATGTTCATATAACTGTTTCCTCAGAACACATCAGAAAATACATGACAAAAATGTTTGAAATAAATGGAGAGGGGTTCGTTTTTTGAAGAGATCTGTCTATACAGGACGGCAGTGGCTCAGTGGTGAGAGCAGTTGCCTATGGAAGCAAAGAGCACAAGTTCAACTCCCACTCAGGCCTTGCTGACACTGATACCTGCCCCGTCCGGACTGTTACAAATACCCTGAGGCCCACATGACTGGATGAGCAGTTGAGGATGACAGCTGGAAACTGTATGAAATACATTAGATGCAAATCTACCTCTCAGACCGCACATTTAAAAACCCAACATTTGTTTCTCTTCAAGTCTGAATGAATGAACAATGAGGGAATAACACAACTGTGGTTGTAACTCACAGCAAAGTCATCAAAGTTGTTGGGCCAGTATCCAAGCTGTTCATAAGTGCCACACTCCATCGTGAGGTTAGAGGAGACCTGCTCCATGGAGCTGTTGGAGATCACGCTGAAACATAATGACTTCACACTTCACCATCCAACAATCATGAGTGGAAATCAAAACCAAGGCCTGATGATTGAAGCTGGTTGAGATGAAAAATGAATCACCATTGCAACTTGTAAAAGCAGAGAGCGTGATCGACATTTGTCTTCACGATATTGCGACATCACACGTCGCTGTGTTTCTGCGCTGCTCATCACTGAGTCTGCTGTTGCATGTGACTACGTCCTCAGTGTTTTAGTATCAGTAATAATGTTGAATTGTGAGTTGAGTGTATTGTTACATTCCTACAATCACATGTGCTGACTGCGATGAGGTCACACTACCTCATCTCCGGAGGGGGTTTGATCGCTCCTTCGAACAGCCAGATCCCAAACACAGCAAATACATAGTACACCACCTACAACCAACGCATCGTCTCATTACACATGCAAAAACATCAAATCAACTCAAGATGCAAGTGGGCTATCCACAAAGGATGAGCCCACGAACTTCATCTGTCAAATGTATTTAACTTATCTTTCAGAAACACGACATAAAAAGCCAGCATTTTAGTCACGTGGTGAGATGTTCTTCAGATTAACTGTTGCTAAAAATGTAATGAGTGTGTTTTCAGTGATGTCATGTAAGTAATTACATAACGTCATTTATTTGCCCCCCTGCAACGATGTGGGTTTCTCATGTGGCTCCGCTGAAATAATGACTGTCCTCCCCGGGACCAACCAACGAAGATCTTTAATGTTCATTCTGGATTATGGTAAAAAGATTGATTGGTATTCTAAGGTTATGAAAATAAAAATGAGTTCCTTCTGGCGATGATACGATGACTAAAATATCAGTAAATTATTTTGGATTTCTGCAAATGGAGATGGAAATGATTCACCTAAGTCTGACAGTGTGAACATTTGAAAGGAATAAGGACTGGAATGTTCTCTCACCACCAGTATCCCTGCAAACGCTCTCAGGTTTTTCAACAGGTCCAACAGTGTGCTGGCAACCAGCGCCATGAGCTGCAGAACAGACACAAGCTGGACTGACTGAGATTCTGCTCATGGGTTTGTCTGAGGCGCGCTGTCTGGAACTGGAGTTCATGCCCAGTGTTTGCCGTGTACCTTGATATCTGGGATAATTCTCAGGAAGCGGAAGACGATCAAAAGGTTGACCAAACGCACCATCTCCCACAGGGACACTGCGCTGTGTGAGGGGGGGTCCCTGTCACACACACACACACACACACGAACAAATCCCACTGTCCATCAGAACACTGCATGAGACACCATACAAACTCTTCATAAAAAGCTGTATGCCGACCTCTGCCCATGTGGAATCCTGTAGGTGACATAAATAGTGACCTGTAGAATCTGATGGAGAAAGAAATGTCATTAAATGGCTGAATACATACGAATAAATAAATAGCTACAAATGAACATTTCACCAAAAAAAGAAAGTGAGCATCTGAGATTTAAAAGAGTACATTGGGGCGGCTTCGGCTGAGGAATCGGATGAGCCGTCCTCTCATTTGAGAGCATAGGTTCGACTCCAGACCTCCCCATTTCGCATGCCAAAGTGCCCTTGGGCAGAATACTGAGCCCCCATGTTGCCTCTTGTACTAATAGATAAAGTGCTGTAAATAGATCCACTGTGTGAATATCTGTGTAACTGGGGTGGTGCAAAGTGGACTGTAAAGTGCTTTGAGTGGTCAAGACTCGAGAGACATGGACGAAATAATAATAATATCATACAATACATGACAAAGGGGAAGAACGAGGCCAATTTGACACTTCCTCCTGTTAAAGACAGCTGGTGAGAACCTGCCGGGACCTTATCCAACATCCCCTGTCCTGTGGCAGTGATGGGTGTGGATAGTAAATAGCCAAACATTAGGTTTTTGCTTCAATCACATTTACTCTTCAAAGTAATGTCATTCTTATGTTTGATGTCGTGTTTGCTACAGACATTATTTTCAATCGTTGTCATAAATCCACTGCAAAAATCCAAAGGATGCATCTAGTAAGTCAAAAGGCTGCCACAGTTGTCATTTTTCCTCAAATTAAAAAAATGAATAAGGCAACTGAGTCAATCAATCAATGTTTGAAATATGATGAAATATTATGCATAAATAGAATAAATGAATACTTATTATCAATGATTATTAGTAATGAGAACCGGCCAGAGGCTGGGATGAAGTTTACACACTGATATGTGTAGACACTATGACAGGAAGTCAACGAATGATAGGAATGATCAGTATAATGTGCGCGTGCAGAGCAGTTCACCAGAAGCAGGGAGGTGAGGAAGCCGTCAAAGATGTTGTTTCTGTAGGACACGTAACCTCTCCAGCCCAACGCCCAGACTTTCACACTCATCTCACACACGTAGTAGAGGACGAAGCACAGGTTGATAATCTGATGGTTGAGCAGAGGAAGATTGACAGTTCATCGCATCAAACCCTTTAATATTTGTATTCAAAGTGGAGTTTGGAAGATTTGGTGATATCTAGTGGTGAAGATGAAAGTTGTATCCATCATGTCGCCCTTAACCTTCCGAGCATGCAGCCGCCATTACAGCGCGAAGGATGTTCAGCGCGTCCACTCTGAGTCAGAGTAGAAACATGGTGGCCCCCATGGTGTGCTTAGTGTGTAGTGTGCTTAGTGTGTAGTGTGCTTAGTGTGCTTAGTGTGTAGTGTGCTTAGTGTGTAGTGTGCTTAGTGTGTAGTGTGCTTAGTGTGTAGTGTGCTTAGTGTGTAGTGTGCTTAGTGTGTAGAGTGCTTAGTGTGCTTAGTGTGTAGTGTGCTTAGTGTGTAGTGTGCTTAGTGTGTAGTGTGCTTAGTGTGTAGTGTGCTTAGTGTGTAGTGTGCTTAGTGTGTAGTGTGGTTAGTGTGTAGAGTGCTTAGTGTGTAGTGTGCTTAGTGTGTAGTGTGCTTAGTGTGTAGTGTGCTTAGTGTGTAGTGTGCTTAGTGTGTAGTGTGCTTAGTGTGTAGTGTGTAGTGTGCTTAGTGTGTAGTGTGCTTAGTGTGCTTAGTGTGTAGTGTGCTTAGTGTGTAGTGTGCTTAGTGTGTAGTGTGCTTAGTGCTTAGTGCAATAATAAAATTGCTTAACAATAAAAAAGGCTCAGCAAAGACTCCACTTCCTGCTCAGGAGGAAGAACCTGGAGAGGAAGCTGCGCGTGGCCTTTCCCTGGGCAGCCAATGAGAGCATTCGAACAACAGCGCGTCGGTCCGGTGCGCTAGCTGCTGGGCCGCGGGCGAGAAAGCTCCGCACAGGGTCGGTAAGACGGCTCAGACAACCACCGGCTGCTCCCTGCCCCCCTTGGAGGACATCACCTCCTCCCGCTACACCAGAAGATTTAAGGTGTCCTCAAACCTTCCCTGAGGGATTGTAGGGTCATGCTCACCTCCAACGTGAAGTTGTCTCGCTCTGTGGTGGACTTTTCAGAGTTTAACACAAGGATGGTCTGAAACACACACAAAAGGTTGTGTTTTCAAACACTGACTTGTGTGTGAGGGTGACGTGACTGTGTGTGTTTGTGTGTGTGACTTACACATATGCATATTACGTTGGCCAGTGCCACTGCATTGCCAAGAATAGTGATGTAGTAATGACTGAAGATCAGCTGCATCCTCTGCAGGACTGGAGAGTTGTACTGGGGCAAGGGGGGGTGCTGGGGCACACACACACACACACACACACACACACACACACACACAGTAAGAAATCAGAGTCTAGTCATGTAAAAGAGACAAACATGGAAAACGTTGACAGCTGAGCGGGATCCACCTGCTTGATTCGATCTTTATCCAGTTCATCGAACATCTTTCTGAACTGCTCTCGATCCATGAAGCCGACATCCTGGTGATGTCGCGCCTCCTGACGGGAGAGAGACATTCATTCAGCAAACACTCGGAGCGCTGAGAGAGGAATGTGTCACCAATCAGAGCATCTGATCAGCATCATCAAACGTGTGAGGCAGCTGCTGTTATTTCTCAAAGTCACAGGTTCTGTGTGTGTGTGTGTGTGTGTGTGTGTGGAGTTGTATTGTGTGGGTTCTGACCATGGTGATGGCTGTTTTGTAGTAGCTTTTCATCTGGACCCTGGACATCACCTCCAACACTGAATCAACAAGGACACACTCCCTGACAGATGAAACACAGGTATGTGAGTATTTAATTTTCTCCTGCTGAGTAAAACCAGCTCTGGACTCCAGGTGGAGCAGCTTTGCAGGACTGTCAGTTATTTGAGAAAATCTTAACTGAGCCTATAATTACTCACTAAGTCACAAACATCTGGCGCAAACCTGGTTTTGATCATCTGCGCGTGCGTGCGTGTGTGTGTGTGTGTGTGTGTGTGTGTGTGTGTTGGGGTATTACTCAGTGGAGTGTGTGGTTCCTTGGCAGTTGAGAACTTGAAAAGCAGCTCGGATCCCCAGTCGTCTCCTGATGATTGATGTTTGAACAGACATCTGGACAAACATATAAACACAATCTTTGATTACAATACTGGTTCAAAAAGTGCGACGGAAATATTCTTTACAAATACAAAAATACAAATATTGAGGGAAAATAAGACATAAATAAAACGTTTTCCGTGACTGTGCCATTCTCCTCATCAGACTGGACATAAACTCTGTTTGTTTCCTTCAGTGTTTCACTCATTTACAAACTTTAGGCGAGTGTGTGTGTGTGTGTGTGAGAGAGAGAGAGAGAGACTCACGAGTAAATATCCCCTGAACTGGTTATAGATGATGGCTGTCAGTAGATTCATCAGACAGTAGGTTCCTGTCAAAATCAAAATCCTGATGAAATCAAAGACTCAACCTTCAACCACTGACACTGAGTGCAGCTGCTCACCAATCACACTGAAGGTCACAAAGAAAATGGAGTAGCCTCTGTTGAGGGAGTAAGCAGGAATCATCACTGGAGGAAGAGGATCAAAGCGTCAGATCAAAGCATCCACAGAATGAATGGCTGGACTAATAGTTTACCATCGGGGTTGTTGGCTGTGGTGAGCAGAACCAGCAGAGAGGTCAGAGACATGGGCAGGTTTCTGAAGTGTGACGCCCACTCCTCATTCTTCTTTGGATCCTGAGGAGTTTGGGCATGAATCATCTTTACACCAGACTCTGACAGGACCAGTCGGCAGACAGACGGACTACTTTTCTCAGATTGAGTGGAAATAACTGACAGTCGATGGACCAGGTAAAGATGTTATCAAGGTTTGCTGCATCTTGGCTTTCTGTCACGTGCTTGGCTGCTGCAATGTATCAATACAAAACTGCATTGATAATGTAACAGGGCATCACACAATGTAAAGTCACCTCTGTTTTTACAAAGAGTAGCATGCCAATCATGGTGAAGAGACAGAGGTGGAGCGCCAACAACAGGATTACACTGCAGAGAGAGAGAGAGAGAGAGAGAGAGTCAGGAGTGTATGAATCTCTCCTGGTTGACAATCTGTTCAAGATGTTGTCTTTCTTTATTTCAGAGATTCACAGAACGGCTCTGGGGTTTTTCTGTTTGATGTACTGGAACTAAAAGAGCTTGTATGACTGTACGTACTTCAAATCATTTGATTTAAAGTTGGTTTAAAGGTGCAGTGTGTACGATTTCTGTCATTTTTGTCACAAAAATGTTACCAAACAATAACATTCTGACATTTTCATGAATTTATAATCATCTCTTTTTCCCATTACCCTGAAATGAGTCCATTACTGTATATTGACCTGAGGAGCGGCTCCTCATTATGGGGGCCGCCATGTTTTTAGCCCAGAGTAAACATACTAAACACGTGGTGAGTTGGATCGACTCCTAAAGGGGACGACAGGTTCTCCTGTGGGCTCAGAAGGGCGAAGGTAAGATGATGGAGACGACCTGCAGCTTCAGCTCCAGATGTCAGCACATCGGACAGACTGCACATCTCAGTCCATCAGCGCGCCCCTCTGCGCTGAAGCTTCTCTTTTGGGCGAGAACATCAACCGTGTCCAATAGATTCAAATACCTGGCGATTTCTGGCAGAGTCCTCTTGATGCACTTCAGAGTCTTTTTCATCAGAGAGGAGTTTTGCAGGAGAAAAAATGGCCGAAGGAGTCGCCTCACTCTCAGTCTCTGGTCGAGATGACAAGAAGAGAGCAGGTGACCTATGGATCATCTGTTTCAACACGTACCTCTCATTCAAACACTCCACTGTCCCATCCAATAGTTGCTCATGCAGGTGCACACAGGACACAGGCCGTCTCCTCTGCACTGAGGTAAGAAAACACAATAGTTATGGTGGAACGGCGGAGCAGGGATTCCCTCTCTGAGGCGATCCAGTCCTGACGCACTCGAAGCAGCCAGGGTGATACTGCCCTCAGACGTCCAGCTGTTCTCGGATGTGATGGGTTGTTCTGTGAGGTTCTGAGGAAGAGTTCTGTTTTCCTGAATGTTTTCAGCTTTCAGAGACAGATGTTCTCTGATGTGATGGGTTGTTCTGTGAGGTTCTGAGGAAGAGTTCTGTTTTCCTGAATGTTTTCAGCTGTCAG
>JAFBJT010000636.1:11651-30120 GCA_016785325.1 Chascanopsetta lugubris
TGGATGTTTTTGGATTTCAGATTTTGTGTTATTGACTGGTGAGACTTTATTGATAAGCAGTCTCAAACATTGCTTAAGCAGCATATCTTTTATTTGAGAAATTAATTAGGTAAGTTATTCTCTATTTGAATTAGCTTTTGTTTGTTAAGTTGGAAGCTTTAACAGTATAGTTCACTTAGTTTGACTTACAGATGAGTTCAGCTGGAGTTGTTTTGCCTGTTTTCACATCGTATTTAACGACACATTCACCTCTGACAAGCAGAGACGGGAGGAAGTCAAAGTTGTGTTGTGAACCGTTGACTCTTAGACGACTTCTTTCGAACTCCTCTCCCATCAGTCAAAATCCCAACTAACATTGAAGGTTAATGGATTCAATGCAACCATTTACCCTCTGTCTGTCTGTCTGTCTGTCTGTCTGTCTGTCTGTCTGTCTGTCTGTCTGTCTGTCTGTCTGTCTGTCTGCACCTTGGTTTATCCAGGAATCTTTGTAGCAAAATCTTTCTGTTTTTTACAAAGTGGGACAGAATTGAACATCTTTACTAGTCTTTCTTTAAATCTAGCATGACAGCATCGTGAGGGAGCTTCTACTGATCTGGGGCAAACATCATGAGGCAGAATAGGATAGTACAGGAGCTGAGGCAACATGGAGCACCATGAGGTCGCTGGATGCACCAGTGCAGAAACTACAAGGCAAAAGTATTGTTGACAATGGAAAGGATGCTGCTTACGTTTCATGGTAGGTTTCACAACAATACTAACAATTCAGAGTATACCTTATAACTCTGGAGAGAAGGAGGCTTATGTCATGCTCTGAATTCTGGATGATTAACTATCTGTAAGGATTCTCCTCCTTCAAGCCACAGGAACGATAACTCTCTTTCACGGCTTTACTCAGCATGAAATCCTCCCGGGGAGAACGAGCAAACCGCCTTACCTCGTCGCACAGCATGCTAACGGACAGCACCCAGTCAATGACGGAGACTGACAGAACAACTGTGTAGCCAATCAGCCATTTGCTCTTCCTGAATTCCTCCCAGCCAATCAAGTAGCTCTAGGGCAATAACAGATGGAGTGAAGCAATGTTTCAATGAGTGGGATGTAACAACAAAAGGTGGTTTTCAGACACAAAAAGAACATTTGATTTGACTGAATCAGATCCGAGCCGGTGTCCCGTCCGTGCAGATCTACCTTTACAGCCAGGTCGAGGGAGAAAACGATGAGGCACAGCATCTCGAAGCTCTCGGTGAAGCCGCAGGGAGGCTCCCAGGGAGGAGAGCGACGCCTGGGATCTGAAGACAGAGACAACGAGGACGGACGCTCCACAAAGGCCAACAGCAACAGCAGCGCAATGGTCAGGCCCAAAGCCCTGGAAGAGGGCGAGGAAGGTCATGTCAACAAGATAATGAGACATTATGAAACCCAATGAAAACATGTGTCACTTTAGTATCATTTAGACTTCAAAGTGCTTTCTAAACTTAGGTCTCATTCATTCTGTGCTTTTTATCACCACCATCAAATCCAGCGTTAAATCACCTGCCGCGGTAGAAGCATCTGTCCTTTAAGAGGATGGATGTCACTTTGGACTTGACCGACATCCAGCTCCTGAACTGAGCACTGGGTAAAACACTGTGGAAGAATGACATCGCACACGGCAGCCTGAGACTTCGTGTTGTACAACACGGGGCTGTTTGCCCCGTGTTGTACAACACGGGGCTGTTTGCCCCGTGACAGTGTATTTGCTGAGGGAGGAGTAAGGAAGTGACGTCACACATATTCAGAGCGAACCAGTTAGTGTGACATTCAAATGAACTCTTACTTCTTCTTACGCTTTTGAACAAACTCCTCTTTAAGACTGGGGACGATTGTGAGCATGATCAGACCTGCCCTGGGTTTGAACCGTCCTCCTGCCAGAGGCTGAGGGCGAAACCAACCCTGGGAGCCTTCAGGGAGCCCACACCTGGAGTCCTCACCCTCACTCATCAATATGTTTGATTGAGGATCACAGGCTTCATATATTCCAGGCTTTTCCACATTTGGGACCAATTTCACAAGCAACATTAAAATGGAATACATTTTGAATTATTATAACACAACTTTGAAGAAGCTCTCATTTTGTTGAAATTCTACATTTTCACAAAGAATTTTAAAGAATTGATTTTGCATATACATGATTATTATGATTGTGTGACCTTTGAACTCCGGATTGAGCACTTTATATTCACACCATGAGCAGATCCTCTCCACCATGTTTGTAGTTAATGTCCTTTGAACTGAATGAGGCCTGAGCTCAGGGTGAGGTGAGCGCTGGAACCTGACCACTTCACGCTATCTTACCAAATCTGCTTCAGACATCTGAAATGTTGAATGTTCAAAGACTCTGTTGGGACATTTTATTCCCAGTGACCAGCTTCATTTACAAACCAAGCCTTTCCTGCCTTGTAGGACGTTTTGAGGACACAATATAATGCAGTTTTATATTTATTCATGTGGCCCAGTAAGTTACATCAGGACCCTGAAACTGAAGTAACTGTCTGTGATGTGCTTTGCAGAATCAGTTCACACATACACACACTCCAGGGTGTAAACGTACCATTGGCATATCCGGGAATAGTACCATCGATAGAGGCGGAGCGAACCGGCGTCTACTCTGTGGTTGATGGACCGGTACTGCAAGCCAGCAAATAACAATGAACACAAGCAGAATGAGTGTCACCTCGAGTGGAGGCAGTGTAGAATCCTCTGTCATGGAGGATGAATCAAGTCATGTATCAAAACTCACACTGGGACACAGTCCATCCAGGAGTCACACACTGAAATCTACTGTGTGTGTGAGCGCACGGGACGGTTCGTGATCCAGTAACGGGCTTTAATGCAGTTTAGAATGCAAAGTGGGAACAGCCTCTATAAGCGCTGTGCTGGAGCTACGCACGTTTAAGTGACTGTAACAAATTGTTGCTGTCGTCATCATTTACAAAACCTGAAATTAGAAAGGGGCACTAACCTGTATGGCATCTTCAATGAAGACAACAGCTTGCTGGATGTACAGGTCGTCATCACCTGCAGAGCAAAGAGAAAACGCAGGATCAATAAGCAAATCTTCACTGGGAACGTGGTTCCTGAACAAGAGAACTAGATCTCTGATCAATGGGGAGAGCGAGGATTTGATATTTTGATGCGTGTGACGCTGGTCTGACTCGAGAATGAGCTCAGAGTTTGTTTTTCTTCCTGTTTTGTTCTTGAGGCAAAACGTGTGGAAACAGGAGCTGGGATTCCTCTGGATCGTAAAGGCTGCGTGAAATCTACTGAGGATGGGCTCATTTGGCTGGACGTGACTGAATGAAGGAAACACTCAGGACCATAATAACACTCTGAATACAATCTCAATCATTTATGTTTGCATCTTTAAAGGTTGATGTAGTAGATCTGATCAGACAATGATTTCAACAGGTTTAAATATTGAAAGGTCAGCTTTATTACAGTTATGTGTGTGGAAAATGTAGAATGTCTAAGAATTATATCTATATATTTGTTTGTAATATTGTGGATAATGTTGGGGCTTGATAACAGTTTTGTAAATTCAGTTTTTGACAGCTATAAATCGGTTGCGTGGAGCGGAGCCACAGTTTGTTTTCCCTCCCTCTCCGACACTCTCTCGATCTCTTGCTTTTTCTCACACTATTGGTTTGTCCTCCTGGGATTTTGGGATGGTTTTGTTTTGGCGGATTAAACAGATCATCTCTCTGGAAGGATTCTGTGGATTTTATACTGCGTTGTGGACAAGAGAAGGGCGACGGAATGAAACTACACCAAGTCAAAAACCTGCTGTCCACGGATGAACATAAATAAAATCAGCCTGACTCGCAACGGATGAGGGGATAAGGAACCTGCACGAAGACTTCGGGAGAACAAGTGAACTGCTGGGAAGTGGAGCTCTCTCTCTCCACGAGACGCACGGGGACGATCAGAGCGTCAAGCCAAGGTTTCATTCACGAGCAAACTACAGTCGTTGGCCTCCGTGCAGAACGATTTGACTGCTTTGAGGAATAGTTGACAGGGACCACAGATAATGTGGTGTTTTGTGATATACATGCTTGTCAGCGCATGTCAGTCATATGAGATGCTTTGGGGGGAGGCACTGGCTCAGTGGTTGGCAGTTGTCTTTGAATGCAAAGGGCACTGATTCGAATCCCACCAGGAAGCGGCTGCAGCGACACTGGCCCTGACTCTGAAATGTACCAGAAGAAATACCCGCGACCCTCATTACTTGATAGGCGGTTGAAGACGACGACGACACATGTTCCATCTGAACAGACTGTACTTTAACCCCCCCCCCCCCCCAAACCCCCCGGGGCCCCCAAAACCTTAGGGGGCCTTCAGTTGTAATTCAGACTCAAAGGAGTTTAATCTGTTCATTCTAGGCTTCTGTTAAACCATAAATCGTGGTCTTCATCAACAGGGCCCACTAATCAAGTCAATGTAAAGGATTCACTCATGGACAATAGATGAATGATCCCATATTCAATATTTACAAGAATAAAGTATTTGACCTTGGTCTTATAAACACAGGACCTTTCTGAGACTCAGATCATATCGTACAGATGATTCTCCTCAGACACTCGTACGTCTCCAGACGGCAGTTACACACATGCAGACATGATGACTCAGTCACACTCACATATTCTCTGACACTTATTTAGTGATGATAGCTTCACAGCAGGATGTGTCATAACAAATGTTTTAACCACTGAAAGGGCAACACACACACACACACACACACACACACACACACACACCAACGGACAAAACAAGTGGTGAGAGGTGAGAAAAAATACAGCTGTCAAAAAAATGCTGCAGTGTCTCTGACTCAGCACTGACAGATCCTGAAAACTACAGAATTGCTCATTTTCAAAATAAAACGAGTGTCTTCTCTACATATTTCAACCAACCACAATAATATTGTTAAGCGTGATTGTCTTAGTTAATATAATCGTCTCATCTCTTACTGGGAGTTGATACAAGCCACGTGTAAGTCATCATTATTCATTATGTCACAAAACGCTCCATCAACAAGGACAACGACATCAGTTAACTGCCCGTCATCGGATCTGAATCGAATCCATCGAACTGCAGAAATGATCACAAAAAAGGGCGAGTCCCCAACCCAACATTCACTCACTCTTTGATCTGTTTTCACCTCTTTTCATTTGTAATTTGCATTTTAAACTATTTTTTCATCTACAACACAAGTGACTGCTGTCAGATAGAAGAGATTTGCACATTCATGAAGGATCAACATTTGAGTCCAGCAGATGTGCAGACATTCTAGGTAAGAAGTTAAACATGTCTTCTTGAGGGAAACAGGTTGGAGCTTCAACTGAGATTCAAACTCAAAGTTTACAAACCACCGACCTAAAGGTGCCGATTAAAAACCGGCGAATCTCAACCGGTAGAATCGTCCAATTTATTTCTTCGAGCAGAAAATTGTGGGAAGAAAACGATCAACTTTGAATCGCAGAAGGAAATTTTTTCTGAGAAGTTCTATGAAGATACATTAGGATGTTCAACCGCAGAGAGACAGAAGTCACAGGTGGGATTTCAACCCACCTCTGCCCTGTATGTTGCTCATTCATTTCCACAGTCAGCCCAAGCCCAGTAAGACCCGTATGCAGGGCATTCCGGCCGTAATGATGGAGACGGATCAGACCGGTTCCATTTCTTCAGAAAGTGATGGACTCGGTGTGGACCACCTCAACTCCCGGACACAGACCCAGGGTTCGGCTGCAGACCCTCGGACTGACACTGACTCCGGGTCAGCTGCACAATGCGCACGAGCCGCGTGACCTGCTGTTCATCTCATTTACATGCGGCAACTTGTCACGTCAAACAAAGTTGCGGGTAACGCCTCAGTTACAAGTCCTGTCGGAGCTGTCACGTGTCCCCGGTCACATCACTGCTGAGGCTCAGAGCGCAACTATCCGAATCACACGCATGGAGGCTGGGTTCGAATCCCAGCCTCACCCTCCGCCTCGTGATAATAGTCAATAACCCTAATAAAGGATGATCATTACATTTCTTCCTGATCAGATGAGCAGTGAACATCCGCCACAGAGCAGCCTCACTCTGAAGTTGACGGAGAGAGTGATCTGTTGATGCACCAACACCCAGTCACGGTCCCTCGTGTGTGTCAACCTACGGTCGGACTGAGGGTCGCCTCTCAGCTCTGCTGGAGCTTCCTGCTTCGTCACTTACTTTGGACACAAAGTACCATCTGAGTTCGACCGGAACTGTAAATATTCTTCCTAAACCCCGGTGCGGAGACAAGTCACGTGTCTGCACCGTGGTCTTCGAACCGCAGACCCCCTCCACTCACCTGCTTCCCGCGCCCCTCGACGTGACTCCGCGGCCACAGAACATGACGTCCGCCTCCCGCTCGGACTCGCTTCCCCCTCCGGTACCGAGCCTTCCCTCTCCGGTACCGAGCCATACTCGCCACAGGAGCCTCTCCCCGAGCCGCCGAGCAGATTGTCCGTCTCCATCCGGGTCACGGGCTCGGCTGAAAGCCCCTCTCCTCCTCACAGGTGGTCCGGCGGGAGATGAGCTGAGGCCCGGGCACCGACAGCTGCTCTCGGACGTTGAAGTTGTTTCTACCGGAAAACTTCGCTCTCAGGCGCCGGAATGTGTTTAAGGAAGTGACGGCTCGTTCCCTCCCTCCCTCCCGCCGTGTCCCTCCCTCCCCCCTCCCCCCGTGTCCCTCCCGCCCCCCTCCCCCCGTGTCCCTCCCCCGAGTCCCTCGTCTTCTCGAGTGTCACTTTACACGGACTTTCCACACAAACCCCTCCTACTGAATGACAACACAGTCAACACAACGATCTACAGTCAGCAGCAACCTGATCAACGTCTTTCAGTGGTCGTGCTCCTCCAGTAGATTGGATATATATGACCACAATCACCACAACGTCTCTTAAAGGTGCAGTGTGTACAATTTGGCGACATCTACTGGTAAAGTTGAGTATTGTATCCATCACCTCACTTTCCCACGCGAGAGCACAGAATGGAATTGGACGTTGAAAGAAATGCAATGATTCGCACCAGGAGCCGAACAGCAGCTGTTTTACTTTGAGTCGGACTCTGATGGAAAAGTCCTGAAGTGGCTTCGTTACTTGGGAGTCAGCAGTTACACAGGCAATTATGTTTTTAAAGAGATACGACAGAAAACAGAGCTTTTATTCAAAGTTGATTCGAGAGCTCCTTCATGATAAAGCTGTGGGTGCTACATGTGTTCCGTCTGTGGCACTAACTGTTTCTTCCATCGCGGCTTAAGCCTGAGTTTGTATTCACAGAACGAGAAGTTGACTTGCAGAAACAATGGGAACAGTCAACTAACGACCACAGTCCAAATCTCAGCATGTTAATGCTTCAGAGTGCTTTCTTCCATCTGACGCACCTGTAATGAAAACAAAGTACAATATTTGTATTATTCTGTGCATAGTTTAAATCGTTAGTGTATTTTTCACATGCTGCCTCTTAAAACTGCCTTTATCTCATTTTTCTTCATATATTTTTACATATATATTTTTCTTTTGTAAGGTGGACGGCAAAGTATGAATTCCATTGTACTGGGAAACATGTTTACTATGCATATGACAATAAACACTTCAATCTTCAATATGACCTTTCATATTCACTTTCAAGAAATTCTTAATGTAGACAATCAATATCTTTGTCTCTATAAGATTTTCCATTTCTTTCACTAATCTCCACCTGCTTGTCAATACTCCTAAACTGCCAGGTCCAGCCAGTGTTGTAGAGGAAGGGTCGGAGGTCGAAGCGGTTGTCATCGGGGCTATAGCTCTCTGCGTGGTATGATGGCGTCACTGTGGTCATCTTGTGGCGGTTGATTGAGTACATTCTGAAAAAGTGCTTCACCTTCTGGGCCACCTGAAGAAAATCAGTAAAAAAACATACAGAGTCAATTTCTGCCAACAAATGGACATCAATGAAATGAAATCTCCCGTTAAATAAGAAGTCAAATCATTTAAGAGTCGACTGACCTCAAAAGGTGAGAGAGAGTCCTTCCATGTGTGAATGAGTTTACAGAACATGCTGAATGGGCCACACTTTGAGATCTTCCTCAGTTGTCCAATCATGGATAATTCTGAGTAGGTCATTCCCATGTCTGTCTGAGAAGAAGCAGAGGAGAGAGAAAGGTCTTGAGAGAGAAACGGTGGCAAAGATTTGGATCTGCTGGTTAAAGACATGACATCGCTCAAAAATCAAATAAATACAAATAATATATTAATAATAATATATCTGAACCACTGCAGACCTGCAACTCGGTACCTCTTGGATGAGACTGTGCTCTTGATGAAGTTAGGTGTTATTGAAATGTAAAGTCAATGATTTTAAGCCTGATCTTTATCTCAGTAGTAGCCAGGTTGAGTGAGTTTGTAAAAAATGTCAAACTGAATGTCTTTGTACTTCGAGAGGAAGCTTAAGAAAATCTAGATCAAGGAGAACACATGATCACAAAATTCAATTCTATAATTAACTTGAGTCTAAAGCGACGTACAACACGAGCAAAGATCCAGACGAGAGGAACAGGACGCAGACTGCTTCGAGCTCCACTGGACACAGGTGCCGACGAGCTATGTCAAGGTAACGAGAGGTTTATAATTGATTGATTTTGATATAGAAATAGATATGAAAGTTCTATCATTGCAGACACTGATGTCATATAAAAAGATCAATCAGCAATCTCATCATTAACATGCTATTGTCATCAGCAACGTTACGATCATCAAGCTTAAGAGTCAAGAGTCGAGCTTCGGTGCAGGAGTCCAGATTAGGTTCAGAGGAGTTTGTGAAAAAACTGGGTCTTCAGCTTTTCCTTGAAAGTAGATCGACTCTGCGGAACAGACAGTTCGGTCGTTTGTTCCACCCTGGGGAACTGCAGGGAGGAGGGTTCGAGCCCGGGACTCAGGCAACACCAGGCCTCTTTCATTAGCAGATGGTAGTGAGCGAGAGGGGGTGTGGACCTGGGTGGTCCGGGTGGGCCGGAGCCTGTTTAGTTCTTGCTGAGGGTCTGAGGCTCTTAGGGCAGAGGATAACACTCTGCGTTATGTATAAATACAATTTGCTTGATTGATTGGAATCCACCAGCATTGCTGATTTACAGGACTTGTGCAAGCATTCACATTAATTGCGAATATGAATAAATGACAAAAATGAATGTTCTCTTTGAAAGTTGAAATGACATCCTGAGCGTGTGCGACATTAACCTCGGCCCTGATTGAATAAGGACCCGGAGCAGCTCAATAAATAAGGCCTTTTTCTTTTTCATTCCGAGTCACATCTTTAAAGAATAGGATAATGTTGTAATTGTAATATCATGGCATTAGGTAAAGAAAAAAACAGAAAGAGTTCACCTGACAGCTTAAGATCCATTTATACTGTGTCACTGAGAATAAATACTTTTTGGAGAATGCTATGTGATCAGAAAGCAGTCAATGAGTGAATTACCCTCCTGGGTAATATCACTCACGTCTGAACGCAGTTAAAGTATTAGTACTATCGTTGAAACACCAGTCTCACCCACAAACCAACTCAGCAATGAGTGAAAGGTGTGAATTTCATCAAACTGAAGAAATAGGAAGTGAGTTAAATACTTGTGTTTCAACATGATAATAATCTTAAGTCTGGGTCCAACCTCATCAGTCTGTGTGACCTGTCCGTCGTTCAGTGGCTCCAGCTCAGCTGTGGGAGGAGCTGCCAGGATTCTGCAGAGAACAAATCCACGGACAAACAATTACATTTGAAATGTTCCATTTGTAGTTACTACCACACACGTTTTACTGAAGCGCTTTCCTGAAAACATGATGCGAGAAAATGTGCCCAAAAATCCCTCTCCAGTTTACCCTTCACTTCTTACAGCTACTGAGACAGAGCGGAATGTAAAAGATCAGGACTTGTCTCTGCGACAGGAACTTCAGGCGCATGGCCGAGCAGAGTCCGTACCCTGGAAGCGCAGTCAGCTGGAAGTGCTCCACACAGTAACACAGGAAACCTCTCAAGTCTGTTTTGCTGATGCCTCCTATTGGGTTGATGTCAGCGCTGGAGCAGTCGTATTTGGTGAAATAGCCTGTTAGACTTGGAAAAAACAGTCATCTGTCAAGAATCACATTTCTCACACAAAGAAGAATGTTTGTGGCTATCATTGTACAAATCAACCTCCTTGCGCCTATAAAATGACTGTCATCATCACACTGAACAGTTTTCTTCACCAGAGCTCACAAGAGTGATGTCTACAGATTATGTGTCGTGATCGTTTGTCGCTGGGCGGTTAAGCAGCAGGCACATAGGCAGAATTTCTACTTCTTACATTTCTGATTCCGTTATCAGAACGCTGGCTTTTTCATTAAGTCTGTCTGTGGTTAGGCAACAGCAACAGCAACAGCAACAGCAACAGCGTTACCTCTCATCTACATTGGCTGAGCCAAGCACCAGCAGTCCACCTGGCAGGCCTCGGGACCACAGGCCCAACTGGGCAAAGAGGTAAGCCAGCACCATCCTGACACGGGCCTGGGGGCATGATCACACACACATTCACAGGGGGGGGGCTGACGACATGCTGATAGGAAACAGTTGTTACTGATGCATTAGTGTAAAGACTGTGGTTTAACCGTCAAACTGTTTGTATGATTGAGTGTGTGTGTGTGTGTGTGTGTGTGTGTGAGTGTGTGTGTGTGTGTATAATTGAGTGTGTGTGTGTGTGTGTGTGTATAATTGAGTGTGTGTGTGTGTGTGTGTGTGTGTGTGTGTGTGTGTGTGTGAGGGAGAGATGGCTGAGAATGATTGCATTATTTGTCTGACCTGAACATTCTGCAAGGCCAGGTTTTCTGTGAGGCTTCCTCCAGTGGCGCGGAACTGAGGCCACCTCCCAGTCACAGCAGAGAAAATTCCCATGATGGCTTTTACTGCCAAGTCGATGTTGATATTCATGTGTGTGCTGCGAACCAAGAGGGAAACCAAAAAGATAAATATTGATCACCCGTGAAGTTATACCACTGTGCAATGATATGATTGCATTCAATAATTGAAGATAAAACAAATACAATGTTATCATATGATATTCTCGTCAGCTGTTCCCCCGATCATATGATAATATACAATTATTATCAAATGTGCATAACTTCTGAGTATTTCTTCTGATATTTCCATGGCATGATTTTCTCATTTGAAAAGTTTTTTCTGAACTCATATTTACTGTCGTTGATAGTTTGTTGAGTGGAACATTTCAGCAGTTCACCTACTGGTTGTTACATAATCTCCTTCAGAATCCCACCTTCCAATCTGACTGGCCAGTTCTTTGGCCCTGTTGCGCGTGTCCTCGGAGGAATTCTCACTGGCCATGTAATACGTGGAGAAGATATGACCACATAGCTCTTTTGCATGTTGGGGACGGTAGGTGTCATCTCCAACCACCCTGCGGATATCCTGCAGTACCTGCACGTCTGACAAAGACAAACATGATCTGAGAGAAGAAGCAGAGCAGGGAAACAACTGTCCAGTTTTCAGATGCCAATACTCGATCCTTCGTGGAGTTAAAGCTGAACATGATGTGTTATTGTTGAGACAGAGAGCCAGGCCTTTGCCCGATTCAGGCCAACAAGGGAAGTCACTTCCAGGATGTGCAAATCATGGCATGCTCCCCCTCTTCTCACACACTTTACCCACCGGGCAATAAACCTAGAACTAAAGATGCCAACCTTTCCTGGACATACTTCTGTTGACAGAGACCAACCTGCTGCTTGGGGTCATGTCTGCCTCTTGGAGGAGGGGAGGACCACCAGCCAGTCTTATTAAAATATCCATCCATCCTATCTAACATCATAAAACGTAATGTGTCACTGAAGTCAACAACACATCACCTTGAAGTCTTACATTAATACATTTACTTAACATGTTTTTACTTTAATTAAATAGCTGAAGTTTTGGTCAAGTATTGATTTTGTGTGTGTGTGTGTGTGTGTGTGAGAGAGAGGGAGTGTGCTTGTTGGGGGCACAGGAAGCCGTGGGCTACACTGGCTGTATTGATAAAATGTCTTCTGCTCACTCATGCCAAACCACAACGCGCATGGCCGTGCAGGTGAGCACGTCAACATGTTGACCGCACGTCACTTCTGCTCGTTATTCATTGAAAGCAAAATCAACCGTACTCACTGCCGTTCTCAACGGCCTGCCACAGCAGCACACACATCGAGTAGACGATGCAGGCGGTGGAGGAGCTATCGATGCCCCCGCTCAGAGGCAGCAAGAAACCAGCCTGGAAGACAAACCATCACAAACATGGAAAGAACATCCAAGTCATTTCAACACGGCACTAAGCTTCATTTTCATCTGCTCTTCCTCACCTGTCCACTTCTCCTCAGATAATCCCACAACCAGCAGGCCGGGCCCAAACTGAACAGAATAACAGATGCTTGACAGTGAGCTTACGTCCTCACAGGATGAAGTCATGATTTTAGAGAGAACTAAAACCCCCACTATTTTTCCATGTGCTAATCATAAGACTTTGTTTCACCTGATCTCTTCCTCTGGTGTATGATAGGGCCGTGTTATCGGCTGGTGGGTTGGGAGGTAGATATCATTCATAGAAGAGAGGGAGAAGTCAACTTTGATCCGGGGGTAAGATTTGGGCTTCCTGTCCTACAACAGAGAAGTATCAGACAACAGAGGCGTAAAGATGACAGGCTCCATTGAGGGAGGTAAAATAATGGTGCTACTGTTTGATCATTTTGATTGTGCCTGTCTTCTGCTTCAGATACGAGAAAACAGAACAAGAAATACAAGAAATACAATTTGAGAAAGTCACGATCACCACTGGAAACTTAATGCTTTTAGATTTGAGGAGGTCGTGTTGTCTCACCAAGTGGGGTTGACATAGTTCTCCTCTGTAGCTTCGCACATCCTCCAGGTCAACTGTGGCTGTAACCACCTCCTAAAACACACAGGTTGGCTGAATGCTTTCTGCCAACTATTGATACTTGATCATTGCTCTTCTTTTTGTCAGCAGCAACAGCATCACGTCGTTTCATTTTGAGCTGGGGCATCATCCATACTCACCACATCATCCAGGGAAAACTGGGCTCCCTGTGCCACAACGTCTCCATTGATGGCAACCATTGCACAGCCGTCATAGTAGACACGGTCTCCATCACAGCCTTTCTGATTGGCATACAGGTAAATGCCTCCACACTGAATCAATACAAAATAAACTCAGTGGGTCAAACTCTGTCTGACACTGATCAAATCATATATATACATGGTATGAACACTTGAAGTTCAATCATACCTTTGTGGTAGCTGACTGAATCAGGTGAACTCTTTGAGCAGCTTTGCGCAGCTCATGGTGGCTGGCAGACGAATTGGTAAAAATCTCAATGCCATCCAATCCCATCTCAATATGGGGGCTAAAGATGAGACATGGCATTCAGTCTTCAGGAGTTCTGTAATTATTTGAACATTATGCTGGAAACTGCACCTACAATCCTCTGCAGGTCTTACCTCCTCGGATTCCACAGCTCTTCACATAGCTCAGTACCAAGACATGTGTCCTTCGTAGAGAGCACGCAGTCCCCAAACGGGACGGTGTCCTGATGAAGACAGAAGGTCATGAGTAGAATCACTCTTTCTGTGGAATGCTCTGCCACAGTAACAACAGTTGTTCTTACCTGTCCCGTGACCTCCTGGATCATTCTAGGAAGGAAATATTCCTCCACCTCCCTTTGGAATACAAACAAATACAAATTATATCTAATATCTTATTTCCAATCTCCACTGTAGAGTTGTTTCAAAATAAAAATCCCATCAGAGATAAATGTAATTGTTGGTTACACAACACACCTCACATTTGCTGAAATACAGTATGTATGCAGTCATCTCGTATCACCACTCTGGTTTTTAACACTGAGCAGTGGCATTTTCCCCGTGTCATTTTATGTATCTATACTATGTTTGTCCATGTTTTCCATTTATCTTATGTCTTGATATTGACTGTAACGCACTTTGGTGTAAAGCACTATACAAATAAAGGTGGGTGCTGTCAGAGGTGTTGCAGGAATGATGCCCAGCAAACCTTTGGAAGCAACTTTTAGTCTTCAGATATTTTTTTCTTATTCAAGTGTCTCTTTTTTAATTCTTTCTGCGGGGTGACGCTCAGTAAAAATTAAAATGGAATCAAACAATATAAGCCTCTATAAAAATATATATCTGATCAATGCAGTTCAGTAACTGGGTGTATTCAAATGTGCAATAACTTGGGTATAAAAATGGAAATCAATTGACATGGTTCAGACACGTTATCCAACACCGAAATGATCAAATCTAAAATTCAAAGCAAACTGAACTCTTACGGAGTTCATTCCATCAGGAGTTAGGACAGAAACTAGAGTTCATCAAATGACCGACCGTAACTGATTCCACGGTGAGAACCAGCGCAGCTCTCGGTAGTTTCCATGGTTTGCCATCAACAATTTTGGTCGGATCAGCAATATCTTTCTAGTCAACAGAAACAATATTTGTATAAAAATAGACCCATAAATATCTGAATATACAAACGCACACACACACATGATCATATATTTGTGTGTGTGTGTGTGACAGAGAGAGACTGCAGACATACCTGTTGAGGAACAGGACCCTGCAGTTATAGCGGACATTATGATGCATGATGGGCCTGAGGGAGAACAATCCAAAAAAAATACTCATCTGAAATAAACTGTATTATTGTTATCATGATTATTGATGCCACACATTTTCACTACATGACAAACTGTTGCTCTAACTGTGACTGGTCTGAATGTTGGAGGGCGACACTCACATCCCAACATCACAGATGATGTCCTGGGTGACAGGAGATTCCAGAAGTTTCTTCAGCACTTCAAAGCTGTGGAGCAACGTGTCTGACTCATAGAAGTGGTCTGCACAGCCATACCCACTATAAAACGTAGTCAATTAGAGAAGTGATTAAGTACGAGTCAAACCTTTGAAAAAGATGTCGTGCATTGAAGGAGTGTCTGTAAAGACCAGGGGGCGGCGACCAGGGGGCCTCACCCTGAGGCTCAACAACAATAAGTCAAACATTACTTTAATGGGAAGCAGCCATTCATTTGTAAAGTTGAGAGGAGGGGCCTGTGCTTAGGGTTCTCATTTTACAACAGTTAAAGGTGCAGTGTGTAAGATTTCGGTAATTTTTCGTCACTTACATCTGTAGAAATAAAATTCCAAAACAACTACATTTGTACGAATGTATAATCATCTAAATGTATGACTCGCTTTTTACATGACCCTAAAAAGAGGCCTTTATATATCTACAGGGGCGGGTCCTCCCAATGGGAGCCGCCATGTTTTTACAATGGCCCAGAGTGGACTTACAAAACATCTTCTGAGCTGTAATGACAATCAAGGGCTTCCATAGGTTCTGCTGCATGTCCGAGGGAGGGGTGAGGTGAGGGATCCAATATGCAACTTCACCAGTAGATGTCATCAAAGCTTACACACTGCACCTTTAATCAAAGTTCTCATTTATATTTTGTGTAAAGTGAGTGTTGTCGTATGAAACAGGTGGAGTCTGCGCTCATTTTGGACTCGATGCACCAAGAAACAAGCCTGTACCTTTTCTAACCTTGTGGTGCTGCTGGTTGGGCCTTGTGTCGTACTGTCGGAGGCGTGGCAGCGCTCTGCTCTGGCTCATCGGGATCAAATCACAGCTGTGGCTCGTTCTTTAACCGCCGGACTTCTCACATATACATATATATATATATTCTTACTGTTTTCTTAAATTTGTAACGCACCATTTCATTGTGTCTGCAAATGTTCTGTAAATCTCTCCTTCTAAAGCCTGAAACTGGTCCAGGTACTATATACTTCCTCGATAGTACTCTGTGGACTGTGCAGAGGTTGTAAAAGAATCATCAAACTATGATGAAACAGGGAATGGCTAAACCTAATGAATGTTTTCCTTTTTGTACCATATCTCCAGCTCTGGTCCCAGTCTGTATTTGGCTCCACATTTTTTCGCAATCTCAATACCTGCAGAGGAAAACACAGACAGGTTTAGTGTTTCTGAGTAAAAACCGTGTTTGTCCACCGACCTGAAATGGAAGTAGAGCACATCTCTGTCAGCGGAGAATTCTACAAAAATCAGCAGCTTGCATTTATGATACAGATGCACAAACATTCTTTAAAAACATTATTGACTCGGTCATCAATATGTACACGTGGTCACTGTGTGACGAGGACACCGGCATCTCAAGTCTCAAGCCACGACCGACCTGGCGCTGGGTCCTGAACGTGCGAGCGAGTTACGATGAACCCGGAGATTGAACAAACCAAACCGAAGATGGATATAAACATTGAGTCATTCACATTTGACAAACATGTGTATTGTGATTGAAGACGACGTAACATCGATGTCACGTCCGTCCGTCCTGGAGTGGATCCCTCACCTGTCACTCTCCCTCAGGTTTCTACCTTCTCTGTTTTTCCTGACTCTTGCTGAGGCTCTAAGGACAGAGGATGTTTCCACCCTGAGAGACAAACTGTGATTTGTAAATATAAATAAACTTTGATTGATTGATTCATTGATAATAGTGGCCAAAGAACAAACAGAGAGCCCCTTGAATGGGCACAATAGGTCCCCTTTAAAACACGGTGTTCTTTCATTAAACAAACTACAAAGCCTTACGTTATTTATGTTATTTACACATCAGCAAGTCATTTCTGTCTCTACATGGTTGCGCACATGCAGTTCTCCTCCGCTCTCTCTGTGTCGCTCACAGCGGAGTCTCCAATCAATGCGCGGCACGTGGGCAGGCGCGCGCGTGCGCGCAGACCCAGGTGCGCACGAGTGCGCGAGCAGCAAGCAACGGTCGGAAGAACCCCCTCACACAGGCTGTACACCTGGGGAAACACTGTTTGTGTATACTTTGAAAAAACAGTTTTATGGCATTTATCCTTTGTTTACTTACTTAAAACAAAAAACTTTTGTACGACATTTAAACAGAATACTCTTTAAATGTTGACCCTACTCTGTGCTGCTGTGTAATGTAATTGTCCGCACTTTGGGACTAATAAATGTTTTCTTATCTTAAGATCATAAAAAAACAAAATGAATGAAATAAAAGCATGAACGTAAGCTTGCAATAATTGCAACTGCTGAAATATTCAACAATAAAAAGGTATAGTTTGAAAATGTATCTATTTGTGAGTCAAGTTTAAGACATTGTGATCCCAGTGGTTTCCTGTGAGATGAAGACAGTGGTCACACGTTCACCAGTTCACGTCAGCAAGCGGAAAAAAAAGTCCTCCAAATGGAATGAACAAAACCGTACAAAACAATTACAACATTTACGTTTGAACACTCGGGGGATACAAATCTATACAAAGACTTCTGATAAAGAACAAGCAGACGAGGTTTTCATTGCTTTTGGTTTTAAGGGTTGAACTCTGTGTTAAAGGCAACAAAGGATGGTCTCTTACCAGTAAACTTACATTTATGGATATGGAATTTTGCCACTATAATAATTAGATTGATCATGTAAATACAAGTGTTTTTTCCCTTTGTCATACTTTCCAAGACGCCAAACAATGCATTCCTCCAATGTAAAACTAAAGTTTGACCAATACTTTTGTATAAAAACACAAAGGTTTTTACCACAGAAACGCCAGAATAAGTGAACTACAGTTTCAGGACATTCACAACCAAAACTACAACTTGTATCAAAGCCTTTCTTAAATCTATCTTTAACATAGTTTGAGCTGGATATCATTTATGAGTGAGTTTAAAAGACATTTGCTTTACTTTGTTTGTCACCAAGTATCGATTAGGTAGACGTTCTTCCATCACTACAAACCGGATCAAGTGAAATCCCAGAAGGTAAAGTGGTAATATCTCTCGGAACAGAGCCCGAATCAATATGTTGCTATGAGCGAGTATCGAACAGTGGTCGGTGGTGTCGTTACGTCACAGCAGTGCTGCTGCTGCTGCTGCTGCTGCGACCCGGTGATTGACCTTCCTTCTTACGTGTTACTTACTCTGCAGAATTCGGTCCAGGTTGCCCTCATAGTCCAGGGCCCATTGATTCAGCGAGCAAGTGGCCACCGTCACTTTCCGTCCCATGTCGGTGTCGATCGGGAAAGATTCGGAAGGGAAAGACTAATGTCAACAATGTGTGCGAGAGCTTCCGAGCGCGTTTCCGTTTCCGGTCCCGGTTCTGCTTCTGCTGCTGCGCCTGCGACGCTGCTCATCTGCGCGACTTGTGCTACTGCCCCCATCAGGAGAACTGGTGCATTTCAACAAACAAAGTGAGATTGTCAAACGATCAGCAGTCACAATTAAATATTGACTGTTTTTTTTAGAGTGCGCATGCGCGCGCTGGTTCGTGCGCGTGCGCACTTGCAAAATAACACA
>JAFBJT010000640.1:0-11354 GCA_016785325.1 Chascanopsetta lugubris
GCATTAAATGGGTCGACGAGGAACGTAATCTGTGGCCTTTTCAGTTGTAGTCACAAAGCTTTCGCGCAGGTTTTCAACCAGTGTTGCATATCTGGCTCTTTGCTTATTCAGGGCGGTGCTGGTGACTTGCCCACTGGCTTTTAGCAGAGTGGGAAAATGCGTTAAATCTCACTTTTGAATATGTGCCTTGAACAGCTTCAGTTTGTTGACAAACGCAAACACACTTTGCACCAGGTCAGGCAGCATTTTTAACTCACCCTGCAGGGTCAGGTTCAGTCTGTCCAAGTGACACAGCATGTCGACCAAAAAGGCCAGATCCATAATCCACTCGAGGTCCGAGAGCTCGGGATAGTCCTTGTCCTTCTCTTCCATGAACAGTTTCACGGCATCCAAAAGCTCAAAGAAGCGAGCGAGCACCTGGCCTTTAGACAGCCACCTCACAGTGCAGCGCAGCGGCAGGTCACCTGGAAGTCCTTGGTCCAGCTCAGCGATGAGATTTTTAAATTGCCTGTGGTTAAGCGCATGTGTGCAGATGTAGTTGACGATTTCCATCACAGGCTTCATGACGTTGTCTAAATTCAATGATTTAGACACGAGTTGCTCCCTGTGGATGATGCAGTGGAAATTCCAAAACTCTGGAAATGTTTGGTCAGCTTTGCACAGCCCCACAAGTCCGTTCACAGATCCGATCATGGCTGGCGCTTCATCCGTGGCTATTGCAGTTAGTTTCGGTATGGGCAGATTTGCTTTCGCAAATGCAGTCATCATTATTTCTTTCACATCTTTGCCACGGGTTCTGTCTTTAAATGGCACAACATCAAGGAGTTCTTCTTTGATCACACAATCGTTTGACACAGACCGTGCAAATATTGCCAACTGAGGCTTGTCTTGTATGTCACAACTCATCCAATGCGACACTAAAAAACATGCTTGAAGGTCCGAGTGCAACGGTGATTCAATAGCCGTGTTAATGTCCGATATTCTGTGTTCAACAGTGTGGCGGGACAGTTGGATGTCTGATATCATTCGTTTTAGTTTGTCGTTTTCAGGAGACAAAATTTCAACAACGTCACTGAGGCATTTTTTAACGAACTCCCCTTCATTGTATGGCTTTTTAGCCCGTGCAATGTTCCAAGCCAGTTGATACGATGCAAGCGTCACGGTCTCTGAGTGTTTCGTAAATTTTTGGAAAAACTGTATTTGCTTTTCTGCCTGACTTTTCAAAGTGGCCAACTTGTGCTTGCGAAATTCAGTCTCTTTTATAAGGCAGAATGGCTTACCATTACGTTCAACAAAAAAATATGAATTCTCCCACTCGTCCTGTGTTCATCTTCATATTTTCGTTTAGCTGTGCATTTTTTCCCTGCCATTTTGAGAGCGAAATTGACACAAATTGTTTACTCAAATGGTTTTACCCATACTGTTATCGCGTGTGATGATAACAGTATGGATGAAAATACCGTAATGAACTCAAGCGAAGCGAACACGCACATTAAAAAAAACACAAACACAAATCTTGATATGAACGTAAGAGCCGCATGAAACCAGACAAAGAGCCGCATGCGGCTCAAGAGCTGCGGGTTGGCCAGGCCTGCTCTATTACCTCGCTATATAAACCACTTGCTAGCCGCTCTGAGTGGCCTGAGCTACCATCTAAACACAGGAAGAAATATGCTGTGGTGATCAGGGTTTTTAATTGACGTCACACAATGTGGGGGCTATGGCTCAACCAACAAGCGATGGCAAATTAGTCGAACGCTGAATGGAAAATACAGGCATGCAGCTGTTAATCCACAACGCTAACTCCCCATGTCCTTCGACAGCTGCCGCTGGAGAAGAGGCTACACTCCTGATCTGTGTTTTGCCGGTCAGAGACGAGCACACCTCCGTCTGTGAGTAAGCAGTGCTGAACCCGCTCCCGGAGTCACAACATTGACCCATTTCAGGATCGATCTATCCCACCATCACAGTCAGAAGTCCATTTTTAATGCTGTTTCAACCTCAAGGCCAACTGGGAGGGGTACAGGCAAGGGATGGAAAAACAGTGTTTCCCCAACCATTCTATTGGGGTGCTAAACTTGAGGCCATCTGCAGGTTGGTGAAGGATGCTGTCCATGAAGAAGTGGAAAATGTCAACTACCGCGATGAGCCCCGGACTCTGGGAAATCTCACAAGATGTGGCAGTGCTCCACAATGTACTGGAGATAACAGAGCCATACCAAATGCCATTCTGCCCATCACTGAGCAGCACACAATATAGGAGATGTAATGAAACGAGGCAAAAGAACTGGATGGGATATATTTTACTTTTTGGGGGTGGTGATAGTGAATGATGGGTTCGGGGGTATTAGAGCAGGGACAGGGATTGACAACAAGTCATCCTAGATGGGGTTGTGGGGGTAGGAGCTATCACTGCCACAGGGATAGCATTGCACCTGACCCTAATATATCTTCTCAGGTGGTGAGTTCACAGAATTATGGGTTTGTGTGTGCATGTGCAAATGCAGAAAAGTTGATAGGTGTGGTTTTCTGTACAAAGTTATAAAGTTAAACATGCCCATAAAAAGAAATGAGGAATATCTACAATTTGTAAACCTTATGTTCCATTACTTATGTTAATGGCATTGACACTGTCAGTGTATCAGCTGCGCAAAATGACAATTCAATTTGTTTAAGGTAAAATGTGGTGCCGGTATAAGTTGATCCTAGTCTATAGTTGTACTTACGTAGACCTGTAATATATGTTTTTTAGAGTTGTTTTCCTTTGGTTGCTATTTGACTTCAAACAATAAGGACTACAGTGACAACTAAAAAGAACACATGTTTTCTGTTCAGAACATGAAGTATTTGAGTGTCTACCTTTCCACCTTAGCTTCCAGGTTGTCATCACTCTCAGCACAGTGGGTAGCATCATCCAAAGAAGCATTTTCTGAGAGAGTCGCGGTGGCTATGAGGCTGGGATCATCTACTGGGCTTGAGAGAGATGCTAAACCCAAAGGAAACACAACATACAGGCAAACACTGATCAATTCAACTCCTTTTAAGTGCAATGGTGAATAAAGACTATCCATATACACCTTTGCAAACTATATGCAGGTATCTGTTTCCATCTAGTGTACTCATGCCATTACTGATTGACATCAGTGAATTCATATGGACTCTAACTCAAAACATAGAAAAGTGAAGGACTCAATCAAAAGGTCAAAGGGATACATGTAACCTTCTGCTCTGAGCCTTCCTCCAAAAATAAAGGCACAATTGGAAAATTCCATTTTAATATAATGAAATAATCTGATCAAACACCAACATCTCAGTAGACAACTTTCGGTTAACAGACTCCAACATTTTAGAAAGGGTCATCCCAAATCAACATACCAAAGTGTCCGAGGGCAAGACACCAACACTTCATTGTCCAATGTACTCGAAGAGATAGTGACACATATGACTATGGGAGAGTAAACTGTACTATTAATTGCTTTGAAGGGTCATCAATGGTCATCGATTGAAAAGTTATTTTAAAGCTGATATTAGTGGTATTTTGTAATATCACACTGTTGATGTGGTTGTGATCTATTTCTCCAATTGTTGGAGTTATTTAAGATGAAGTCAATATAAAAAGTATCTCTGCTGGCATCCAATCTGATTTTAAATATGTATGTTTATGTATCGAAATAAAACCAAAGGTACTGCTCGTCTTTTCTCGCCCTGACAGCCTACAGCTGCCATGTATGTTGATGTTAACATTAGGTTGGACCAAAATTGCAGTGTTAAGAGGCTCACTCACCTTGTGGATTTCCTGATACGGCTGAAGGCTCTGAGGCCTCTGTTGTGGCAGCAGATTCTGTGCCTGTGCTTTTATGTGAGCTGGTCTCCGCTGGAGCACTTGCCTCTGGCAAGAGTGTTGCATCTCCAATCTGCTGAGCATGCATCTGTTAAATAACAGGAAGAAATATAATTTTGGTCAAGAAAAGTATGCATATTAAGTAGCTAAATATGCTGTGTTCCTTTCGCTACGAAAGTTGTCACTCGTCAGAAAAATCATTTCGGTGTAATGTATTTAAATCAATCGAGCAATCAGTCACAATGTCAAAGCGTGAATAACTGCCTTGAAGACAGGTCGGCTACTTACATAAATCTATCAAGAGTGGGTTTGAGGGATACAACTTTTCATCATTGTTATATTCACTGCAATTATCTTACAACAGTCAAATATATACATATATTCATACAGATTCAGTTCCTGTGCTGCTACAGAGGGGAGAAGGAAGTGATGGAGATGGCCCCGACTGTTCAGTCTCCAGCGCCATGCAGTGTACATCAGTGTACAGCAAAGGTGTTTTAAGAGCATAGCCATAAAAATCATTATTTGATAGTCACCACAACATCACCATATTTTAAGACATGTTGCTGTGGATGCTGCTGCTTGTATCTGCTAGATGCCGACTACTACACGCTAGATGTTTCAACCTCGACATTTTCAAAGACACTGAAACAAACCCAAATCCAGCTAAGTGGGGGTGATGGCAGCAAATATCATTTATTCCCCAAATAAACACAAAGTATGCAAGCGGATACATGACAAGGCATACTAATTTAGTCCACAGCTGTGTAGCTCTATAGTCCCACTGAGACATTAGCATAATGGTAGCAAGTAACGTGATGTCCAGAGATAATGCTAATTCCTACACATAAGAGGTGTATCCATTCTAGGTAAATGTGTTATCTTGAATAAGTCTGCCCCATTCAGCCTTTGTTCTCAATCAGCAGCACCTTTTATCATCACCTGGGTTATCAAATGTTTTGGTGAAAACCTGAAGCTTTTACAAAATGGGAAAACATTCAACTTTCAATACTGAAATGTGCATGCCAAAAAAACATTCCGCCTGCATCTAGCAGTGACTGAAATAGGTTTGTAATGGTCACAAAGGAGATGGGCAGCAAATGGCACTAAAGTGCAGAGATTAGAAGAATAAAATGATTGAAATCAGTAATGACGATGTAACGAACATCCATTGCAATTTTTTGCCCATACCTGCTTTACTCTGTTGATCCTTTGTGTCAGATCTTCGGATGACACACTGCCGGCAATGACCTCCAGAGGAATCCCATTCTCCCCTATAAAGAAGCTAGAGGGTATGCATACCACTGGATCTATACACAGGTATGAGGCTTAAGGAAAATGATCTATGCAATTTTAAGTAATATTCAATCTTTTGTATGTGTTTCTGCAGCTTACAGTCTGGGAACCTGGAAACCGAGTCCGTGGGCTTGAAGAGGACAAAACCCGTGCAATAATTACTTTTAAGAATAAATGTGTGACATGGGATTGGGTCGACAGTAGGGTTGTCCGCATCCCGATCTCAAATATCAGATCGGGGCAGATTTTGACATTTTGTAATTGATAGGCTACTAGAATCTGATTGGCACTGCTGATCATTAAGGTCAGCTGCTGTAAAGTGAGCAGCACTTGCATAGCAGCGCTGAGTATCAATAACTGCTCGCAAAATGTCAGCGGACGGGACATTTTTCAGACTTGAAAGCGAAAACAATCTCGAAGCCAGTTGGAGCATTTGCAACAGGACTGTTGAAGAGGTGGGAGCTGCAGAGCAACGTTTAAGACTACAAATTTGATATGACAGCTAAAAAACAAATATGCAACAGAATATGGTGCAGAATCAAAGTGTCAGAGGAGAGGGCTGTGACACTGGAGCATGCACAAATTGCATGTATGATTTATATTTGTAACTGGATATTTAAGTTGAATTTAGCTATTGACACATTTTTAGTAGAAAATTGATTGGTTTGTTGCGTTGTATTCTTTCATTATTTGGCACAGAATTAATTGTTGTTTGCAACTCTATATTTTAGGCAAATATAAGTATCAAAGCAGGACTCGGATTTGCAATGTTAAAAAAAATCAGACTGGGATTGGACGCCACAAATGCTGATGGAGACATCCCTGATCAACAGTGTACAGAAATGCAATATACTTTCCAGCGCTCGCCAATAAATGAAACACAATATTCTTTATCAAGTTTCTACAGAAATCCTTTCCTGATATGTGCAATTCAAGGAGATGCTGCTGATAATTTCAAGAACAACAAAAGGATACAGATTTGGGAGAACTGCACACATGCTTCACTGGGGAGAAAAATACAACATCTTGTGGTAAATATGTACCATTACATGAACAAATGACACGTCTATTCATCAACATTATAATATCAAACACACATTGGGTTGATTATACTACTATAATGGATACAAGCAAGATGTAAAAGTGAGTGGTTGACTTTGCTGGGAATGACTATGGTATGCATAACTGTGTAGAATTTATCAAGAAGAGCAAGAATCAATATAATGACATTAATCTTCAGGGCAGACTCCATCATGTCAATGGTAAAGCCAATTCTACATGTATTATTAGCAAAAGCTCAAGTTTTGATTTGTTGTGCTTCGGCCAAACTAAAGCATAGGGCATACAAATTCTATATAGTACATCAGTCAAACAGAAAGGCTTGTAACAAGTGAAATTAAATCAATGGGCAAGAAATAGTTAATGATAGATGGTTGATGATTTGTCTTAACAGGTCAGATTGGGCTGGGCTAGTTCATACACTCCTGGCCACTGTCTGCTTGCTTACCTGTGGGGTTTAAAATCATATTTGTATTTCAGAAAACAAAAGAACCATAGTGTGCTACAAATTAGGTGTCTCCTTTCACAGTCTTTTAAGATATTGAAAAGACACTGAGACTCAGTAACAGACTGGTTTCGGCAGTTTTTTGTATCAAGACTGAAAGTCTGGGGATCACACATTTAACAACTGCGCCTGATGAGGGTTCTCATGTACTCTACATGATTTGTCAAACCAACTAAAGCCTATTGAACACACCGAGTGAAGTGATCAGCTTTTTTTTTTTTGCCACACACTATTGGTGACCCTTAAATGCATCGTGAGGGCAGTGATGTAACCCTGTGCAGAACACAATGTATGAAGAAAGACTGAATACCTCTTGGAATCCACTTTGATAGCCACACAACAGTTGAGTGCTGCCTCGGAGACGACGCCGTCCTCCCAGCTGGACATAAGCTGTGCGGATTGTTCATCTTCCCCTGTGACCACAGACAGAGTAGGGTTCGGACAGCTCGGAGCCCATTCATCCCGACACGTAATGGTGGCACTGCTGACGAACAGCGCCACTACAAATACAACTGGCTGTGGTGCAATAATGACCCAGCATAAACTTGTGACGTTTGCATTTACTCGGCTACCGTACTTCCATACGTGTGCACCGAATGTTCCCCCCATCCGTCACAAGGTAATGTCACTGGGACCAGACTAACGCAGCTGTAGCTAGCCTGGCGTCGCAGAGACTCCTCGGAGAAGGGATAAGCTTCAACGTTATCAAAGACAGGAGACCATCGTAAGCAGGCTGACGGCAGAGAATATCTAAACCGATAGCATTGTAATCGTGGAACTGCGTTTCTCTTGCTAACGAACGGTGTCCCAAAGTCAATGCGTCCCTTTCTTTGAGAGTCACCTGAGTGTGCAAACCAGGTAATGACTCGCTGTGACATCCGAACTACTTGTGAACTAAACAAGCTAACGTTAGCCATTTGGCTAACTGACACAGAATGCATACTGTACCCGTAATGACGACGACAAAAATGAAGCTTCGCTGTTTTGCCGACTGAATGGCGTCAGAAATGGAGCCTTCAAACCAAAGCATGTTTCTGAGCTGTGTATTCTGCCGCTGCTGTGGTGACACGGTTTGGCAGGAAGGCTAGGTGCTGTATCGGTTCATGGAGCTTGGAGCTACAAACACGAATGTACTACAAGACCCGGATATGGCGCCGTCTTCTTCGCTTTCCTCTGCGGGGACTACACTAACGTTGCGGATGCATACCGCCATCTGTCGTACAGGAGTATGGTAACACCCTGACTCTTTGCCAAGCCTTTGAGTCTTTGTCCTCATTTTAAACCGCATGCACTCCATAGGAATGTACTCTACAATGTCTTTAAACTCATGTCTGTCCCTCTGATCAGCCAAAATGAAAGCACTTCAATCGAATAGTCTTCATAAACTGTCAGATCTCACTTAATACTATTGCAGCAGAACCTGATCACTTCTATCAGTTATTCGACCACCTTTGCACGAAAGTCTGCCATTCAAATTAATGAATGCAACAATTCCCCCTGTGTTTACTGACACAATTTATGAACTTCTCTCAGTGTTTGCTGTCAATTTCTGGAATGTCCTCCACTAAATGTCCATTGTTGAAAATCTGTTGGGTTCCTTCAGAATTTTTTTTGCAGTTGGCTCAAATTGGTAAAATGCCAGAAAATAATGTGATAATGATAATAAATTAAATTGGTGAACTGAAATGTAACGTTTGTTTTCATTCTGAGGTCATTCACATACAAAGCATAATGTGTTAAAATTGCTTTCAGTTCAAGGAGAAAGGGTTTTTGGCAAGTCATAGATCTTAGATGCTGTTTGAGTAAAACCTCCTTGCTCTTCAAGGAAGCCTCCAATCCTTTTTATTAAACCCAAGAAGTCATTCACACATTGCAGCATCTTTGTCATGGATTGTAACAACGCCATGGTAATACTGAGCTGCAGGTGAAAGCACTGTGATGTCACAAAGCGATGCTAATGCTAACAGTAGTACTAGTGTAGATGGTCAAACAGGGGAGAGGTGTGTCTGGGCTCATGCCTGAGCAGAGGTTTGTATGATGGATGTCCTGGCAATGGTTTTACGCACACAGAGACACACGCGATGCACGCTGGGCGCAACACGTATCACTAGCAACAAGGGGTGTAAACATACACAAAAAATCACAGTTCAGTGCGTATCTCGGTTTTGAGGTCATTATACCAATGCCGTTTTTTTTTCTAGTAGCAGTGATATTCGGAGTCCTTACATGACTGCACCTTTCTTTTATATTAAATCTAAATTTCATAAAATGTACATTTTCTGATTTTCTACTACTTGTTCATTTATATAGAGCAGAGAATGAATAATCATTCATCTTTATGATTTCAATCATCAAGATTGTGATGTAACTTTGATCCATAATGCTATAGATTGTATCTTAAAAATAACCTCTTAAATCCAGACACAGTGTTGTGACATCAGATTCATACAAACTCTGACAAATATGTGTACACTCTGATTTATGACTGCTACATAATCTTCATCTCCATTTGTGATCTGTCCATCTCTAGAATTCGGATGTCACAGCACTGTGGACCCTTGTCCTCCCAGGCCATCTTTGGTATCTCCTCAAACCTGCCTTCATCCAGCTGACGGTAAACGTTCACAAGAGAAAGCTGTTGGTGACGACTGCGCCACTCACTGCCACACTGCAGCTTGATGGGCTCGAGCTGCAGCTGATCTGGTAGCAGCTGATCTCCTTCTCAGGAGCTGCAAAACTCTGAAAACGCCGTATAAACTCCCGTGCAAGAGAGGCGATGTCTACTGCAGACCTCCTCGTACACACAGTGCCAGAGGACAGCCACACGACGCTGCTGTCATCTTCTGGTGAAACAGAAAACGGCCATTTTTACAGTGTATTTATGCTCTGGTCACAGTGCTGGCAGGGCCACAAGCGACGCATTTTGTGACAGAGGCTGCGGGCCGTATGACATTTGACCACGGGCTGCAATTGGCCCCCGGGCCGGACTTTGGACATGCCTGCTATAACGATATCCCATCGCCTAATTTTCCAAAGCCTCTACTTTCCTGTCAATATTGTATCAAACAAAACTCTGTTTTTTCAATGTAGGCTTCTGACACAGATGTCCCCTGGCAACAAATCCCTGTTGCAGTGCTGACCATCTTGGCTGAGGATACACCTCTGACTCCAAATCAGCTTCACCTCGACGTGGCATCCACAGCTATCATCACTGAGGGTAACATTGTCATAGATGATCTGAAAAGCCGACCTCATGCTCTCTGCCTTTTGTTTGAGCCCTACATTTGGACTACAACCAAATTGGAAGTTGTACTAAAGGCAGTTTATTTTTTTGTACTGAAATGTTAATAATACTAAAGCTAAGTAATGAAAACCTTTTCGAATTTGTCTCTCTGCCTTTTTTGTAGGATTGAAGTGAATGGAACCCTATTTCATAATGCTCACTAAACATTCGATAGTTCAACACACAATTTCTGTTCAACTTTAAATGATTCTTTCAAGGCAATCGGTTCGCATGTTTTTCTAAGTGAGGTTAACTCATTGGATTTGACAGTGTTAGTAATCAGGGAAGGTTATTACAGGCAGGTCTGTTTGTTGCTAAAAGTTAATGTCATTGCCTAATTACGTAAAACTGCGTCACTCAAAGTGACTGGGCATTTTAGCAAAAAAAATTTGGTTTATCACGTGTTTTTATTTGTAAAAATAATAAAAACACATTTTCTATGATCAGATTGAAAAAAATCATAACACATCAGAGATTTATTTGATTCATATTGTTCGTTTATAACAATAATAAGCTACATAGTAACGATAATATAAGATACGTAACATGTGACGTCATTCGGCAGGGTAAAAGTATCGTATGCATTACTATCACCGCTCTCTACTCCGTGTGGCAAAATACAGGGTCCACGGAAGAAATGTGTGGAATGTATCCACTCCCTTTGGACATGTACTCCATCTGTCTGTCGCCATATCGTCCTGCGCCGAACACTTTCACTTTCGGTTTGAAACCCAGGCTCGACGAGCGCGTCGTACTTTCCCCGTGTTTCAGTCTTCGACTTAGCTTCCTGTCGAAGCGGACGACAAGTCACAAAACGGAGCAGACACGCAAACCACGGCTGCGTCGAACTGACCAGGTTTGATTTGACGAACTCAAACGGAGTGAGGTCCGTCGGGTTTCGGCTGACATGCTGTTTGACGACCAGGTAAGATGTGTCTCTGTGTAGTTTGGTGGTGGGGCCTTCAAGTGCTCCACCGTGTCAACAACACGATTGATGGGCTAACTCTGTCGACGGCAGGTGGCCGGTGATCTGGAGGCGGCCAGGAAGGAGCTGGAGGCGTGGAAGGTAAGAGACCGACATGTCCGTACCTCAGATAGTAGTGAGCAACTTCGGTAAACAAAGAAACAGATTCACAGAGTCGGAACTTCGTGGAGTAGCGCCGTGAAACCATCTTCTATCAGTCTGGTGAATTTGGTGACCCTGGGTTTTCAGAGGGCGGAGCTATTGACCAAAATGTTTTTCCTATTAGTGAATTTTTTTAATTTTTAATTTTATTTAAGAGAGGTTTTTCTTTTCAAATTATGTTCTGGAGTAGCCTCACGAGGACACCTTCGATTTGTCAGGCGAATCTGGTGACCTTAACGACTGA
>JAFBJT010000640.1:11838-25572 GCA_016785325.1 Chascanopsetta lugubris
AGCTAATACTCCAGATGGAAGTCACTCCAAAGATAGTGGTCAAAAGAGTGCAGACCTATAAACAACTAGGACATTCACTGAATTGTAAATTTTGTAACTGTAACGATTTTCATGTTGATAAAGCAGGAAATGCCGAGTCATTCACTTTATTTCCATCACGTTCTTCCTTGTGCCGCAACTTGTAGACGGTCCCTTAGCTAGTAGCTCACGGAGTCGCTCAGTGGTAGCGCACGAGGAGCACTGTTGTCCCCGAAACCCGGGAAACGGGTTGTTGGATCGAAACTATGGCTGGAGCTTGTCCGCTACGTTACAGAACAGAACTCGGCCAAATTCTGTTCGGGATTGTTTTTGCTCTTCAATAGCTCTTATTCAAATTCATTTCTAAGTTTCTGTTTTGATTTAAAGGCGCAAGTGTGTAAGATTTGGTGACACTGAAGTTGGATGTTGTATCCATCCATCACCCTCACCCTTCTGAGCATGCAGGAGAACCTGTGGTAGACTTCACTTGTCAAAAACTCAAAAGATGTTTAGTGTGTCCACTCAGGGATACTGGATAAACATAGCAGCCCCCATAGAGAGGACCCACTCCTTATATATATATATGATTTTGCATTACATCCAGTGTAAAAATGAATGTCATGTTAGAATCATTTCTAGATCTGGACACAATGTTTTGATCACACACTTATTGAGTATATTTTTCAAATCCAGATGCATGTGACAACATGTGTTGTGCCTTTTTAGATACACTGATCCGAAAGTGAATGTTTTTTAAAAGATAGTTCTTTCAATCTTCACATTCATATCATATGAACCATATGAATCATATCAACTTTATTTATAAAGTGCTTCTAAACAGCCACAGCTGGACAAAGTGTTGTTCATAAAGAGAATTAGAACATAAGACATAAAACATGTAAAAACAATATAAGAATAATAAAAGATAACAGATAATAATGTTAAAACAGTAAAACAACGAAACACTTAAACAAGAGCAGATGTTGGGTTGAAAGCCAAGGAATTAAAATGGGTTTCCAGACGAGTTTTAAAAATGGACAGTGAATGTATACTTGTACTAAAACAAATGTGACAGTTTGGAGTTGGCGTTGTTCATAGGTTATTATGCCATGAATTTTCTGGTCCGGCCCACCTGAGATCATATTGGACTGAATGTGGCCCCTGAACTAAAATGAGTTTGACTCTATCTTGCCTCATTGAGAGTCTCAATGAGGCAAGATAGAGTCTTACAATTGATCATTATCTCATTTACTGTCATGACGAACTTAAAGTGGGCGTCTCACAATGATCGTGGGATTGGGGTTTTTAAAACCATGAACTGAATGACACTGTAAACTGGGTGATTATTCCCCATTTTACTGAAAATATCCATAATATCCACTGGACACTGGCTTTAAAAAATTTTTTTTTATCAACCTCTGCATAAAACAAACATTACAGATACATACAGGTGCCTCATGCTTTATCCTGTGGGATTTCATATGAGAAACACATCTGCACGGCTGAGCAAACCTTGAGCTGAATGATTTCCCCTTGGGTATAAATGTAACGTAGTTGCATAATAATTGCATGGTCAAAATATTTCAGGGATGTAGGACACCTGTGGCTCAGCGATGTAACTGTTAGCCTCAATCCAGAACATTGATTATTAGACAGATGCTGGACGCCATTTTGTGCCCTCGTTCTCACAGAGCACAGTGCCACGTGAAAGGCAAAACAAAGATGTTACTGTCCATACTGAATATTTTGTCTCTGTTCTTCCATTGCCTGGATAAGTAGTTTTGCTTACATGACATGTCTTGCTCACATTACAGATTGAGATATCAGTGTTTGGCATTTGTCATGAATGTAGAACACATGTAAATTGTTTGTTTTTGTTTTGTGTTTTTCACAGCATTGAAGTTGATACTTACAGATATCTTTGAGAAACTGTTACATACAAATGTAATGATCCTCCGTCTTTCTCCGTCTGTCTGCCATCCTGTGTGTCTTACTGTCTGGTCTGTAAGATGAGAGTGGAGAAAAGTGATGATGTCAGATCCAGGCTCTTGGTGGAAAAAGTGGAAGAAAACCAAGTTAAGGAGAAGGCCAAGGAGGACATGTTGGTTTTGCTCTCAAAGCAAGAAGATTGCAGGAAGAACTTTGATCAAAGCATGAACGACGTGAAGGTAGTAACTCTCACAGCACGTACAACACCAGGCTGCTGAGCAGAGCTGCGTCGGAATAACAAGACCATTTTTACATTCTGTCACTCTGTCCCTTTGCTCAGGGTAAAATCTCGAAGCTTTCAAAACGCAAACAGGACTTGCTGGACAAACTGCAGGCCCGTCGGGCCGAACTGGTGCATAAACAGGCCGAGTCCGCCAAACTGAGGCGCAAACACCAGGTGAAAGTCTGCAGAGAATCCCGCCAGCTCCAAACGGACTCACAGGGCCAATATTCCACAACAACATAGCAGTACTTTGACATATCATAGAATAATTACAATAATACAAGACCTCCGTGTGATGTATTCCTGTCCAGATTGATGCCTTGATTCCAGACACAGAGGTAATATTCAGCGCCCAACACGAACAAGGAAGCGACGACGACAGCCAGCTAATCAGAGGAGTTTTCACCATCACCGGGAGACCCAGTGTGCTCCTGGATGGAGGACAGGCACTCATCACCTTCGAGGAGGAGAGAGGTACACATCCAGTACAACTTTATTCATAAAGCGCTTTAAAACAACCATAGAGGTCCAAAGCGCCGCACAGAAAAAGACATCAAATGCACTGCACCCATGCAGCATATAATGGAGGTAAATCTGAATAAATCCAGTTCGAAGACCCAAAGCACGAATAAAGTGAAATAAAAGCAGAAATAAAAGTCAACAGATACATTTGAAAAAAACACATTCAGTTGAACGGTAGAAGCTTTGTAATGTATGTTAACATAAAAACGTGAATGTAAAAACCACAGTCAGAGTTGACCTTGAGAGAGTGACAAAACCACCCATGTTGTTGCCCTCTTCTCATTTCTAGTGTGGTCATTTAGCCAGCAGGGGGTGGTGTTGCGTTGTAGTTGTATCAGAAAAAGAAGAAAACCTCCCAGGAGGGTTGTGCAGGTTAATCCTTTGCACTAATGCACTTCTGTCCGTCCTGGGAGTGGATCCCTCACTTGTTACTCTCCTTAAGGTTTCTTCCTTTTCTTCTTTTCCCTGTTAAAAGGTTTTTTTTTCCCCTGGTAGTTTTTCCTTACCTTTGCTGAGGGTCTGTGGACAGAGGATGTTACCCACCCTGTGAATCCCTGTGAGACAAACTGTGATTTGTAAATGCGGGCTGTACGAATGAAACTTGATTTGATTTGATTTGACTAATGCATCACAGGCACGATGCAAGTGCATCTATAAACTCACCCTGAACTAGTAATAAAACATTCTAAGAATCTGTCACGTTTTCTTCCAGTGGCCTCTCATTTCCTGGACATCGTTGAGTGCTCTGTGCCGTGTGAGGACATCATTTTGGATGTGAAACCAAAAAGACCAATCACGGATCCAGCTGTGAAGTTTGAGGTACATTTCATTTTGATCAATGACGTCACACACACACAGGATGAAATGACACCAGAGGCAAAGTCAAGTGCATTTGACACTGCATCATCGATCTGTAATGTCCCAGAAGATTTGACCTATTAGTTATTCTTTCTTGACCTGTAGTAACCCTTGGCTCACCGTAAGCCCAGTGCGATTCATTCCGACTGTGATGCTTTGATTTGTCTATAGCCAAAAGTGATCAGACATTTCCAATCTGAGCCTATTGTTTTGAGAGTGGCACAGAGGTGGCACTTCTGTACAGAAACGTTGCTAATGTGCACCATCAACGCAGGTCCACCTGGATATTTCCAGAAAGAAGCTCAAGGTTTCCGGCATCCCCCCTGCCGTGCCGGACGAGAGAATGACGGACCGCCTGGAGATCAGTTTCTCTAAGCCAAGCAGAGGAGGAGGAGAGGTGGAAGGAGTGGAATATGATAAGAACGATGGGACAGGACTCATCACCTTTCTTCACCCCGGAGGTACAGCTCTCTGTAGCCACACGCACTTTCTAAGACAACTGAGAC
Organism: Chascanopsetta lugubris; assembly: GCA_016785325.1. Taxonomy (NCBI): domain Eukaryota; kingdom Metazoa; phylum Chordata; class Actinopteri; order Pleuronectiformes; family Bothidae; genus Chascanopsetta; species Chascanopsetta lugubris. Next base: position 15,955 of record JAFBJT010000640.1, read on the forward strand.
ACAGTATACCTGTGCTCAGCTCCTGTTTCAGCTAGACGGGGGATTTTGAACCAATCCAAGTATTTACAGTGCACGTAGGAGAGAGTTTATTTTTTCTAGTTCCTATCGTGATAGCAATTGAAATTATACAGCACGATAAGGGTTTCAAATGACACTGATCGTGATTAGAATAATCGTTATTCCGATTGTTGTCATTTGTTATATCTGCATAGAGGCCCCTTACATGTAAAAAGTCATGTACTGTACATGACCTGTCCTTTATGCAAAATCTTGTAAGTCAATAGCGGATATTGCAGCACTGTAGGAATAGTGACCAACGAGGGAGAGGAGTTCCCTGAAGCAGCGCTGAGACATTCAAGTGTGTTGAACTGTTTCAAACATCAGAATCCTCACTGTGTGCTGTCGTTATTCCATTCAAAATAGGATGTATGGAAGGGAAGGGGATCAAGCAGTCGAACAGATGAGATGAGAGAAGATCATGCACATGAATAGCACCAAATCACAATGAAGTTAAAGACAGGTGGTATTGCACTGTAGACTGGGAATATCGCACAGTGAAATCCTACTGAGTCTATGGCTCCACCTACAGTCTGTGGGTCCGATGGACTTGGGGGTCAGCTTGTTGGACTGTAGTCTGCAGTGGGAGATCATGGACAAAGAGCCAGTCCTTCTGGCCAGGCTGATAGTCAGGCAGCCAGCCAGCCTCTGGTCAGCCCGCTCTGTCCGGCCGTTGGTCCGGGGGGGTGGTATCTGTAAGGGAAGGTTTGCCGGAGCCCCAACGACGCCCCTAGACTCTAGAGGGCGGGACTTTATTGGTTATGGATGAGGTTGAGCAATGTGAATTGTGCTTCTTTAACCACGGGAGGCAAAGCACTAAAGGAGAGGACGGAGAAGTGATGGAGAGAAGAGTAAAGGTTTCGTGGCGGTTGCCCGAGAGTCAAAGAGAAAATGGGGTTGGGTGTGGAACTCTATGAGAGTTAAGGTCGAGTGGTCCACCATGATTAGAAGTGAGTTCATTGTCCTAACAAGCAGAACTGTACCAACCTGTGTGTGTGTATGTGTGTGTGTGTGTGTGTGTGTGTGCAGTTGCTAATGCCCTGGCGCAGAAAGGGATATACCAAGTGGACCTGGATTCTAAGGTGAACGTGCAGGTTGGAACTGTCTTCACACATCAGCTGCGCAAGTTTCAGGTAGGAAGCATCGTCTGGCTCTTTTGACTTGAAGTCTATGAGGCCATTGGTTTCTTCTTAGCTTGGACAGGTGTGTTCTCTGCGTGTCAAATGTCAGTGATCGGTATTGATACTCATCAAAACTCTGTTATGGATCAAACCGCGATGACTGAACCGAAGTGTGCGACTGTTTACAGAACTTCCGTGGCGTTGCGAAGCGCACCATCCTCCTGAATGACATCAAGGCCATGATGGACGAGGGGGATGTGGAGGACCACCTAGAAATCTATTTCCAGAGGTCAAGTAATGGAGGCGGAGAGATTGAGGAAATCAAGTACTTATCCAATGGGAAGGCTGCGCAGGCCTTTTTCTCTGAAGAGGCGGGGTAACTAGATGGTTGATTTTTTTCACCAGCAGGAACCAAATCTCGAGACTGCTTCAGAATGTGCTAACCATCTCCAAATGACACCCGTGATTATGTCAGAGAAGGCTGTTTAATGTCATGCTCAAAGCGATAAATGCAATGGGGAGTATTAACTTAGCACTTGATTTGGACCAATCGCATGTAGCCTAGTTTCATCCATATACAATAAATATGGCTAATGTTTAAATGTATCTACAGATTGCATTTTTTTTCCTTGATCAAAAATCCAAGGGATGAAGAGGAATTTATTTTTCAAGTGAATGTGGTCGGAGTCTTAGATATTATATACAAAAAGATGTCTAATGGATAGTCTGCCCATCTTTTTCCATATGCGTGTATTTCTTCTGGTTATATTCTTACACGACACATTCAGTATTCTGTTGTCTTGATCAAAATCTGTTTGTTTTTCACACAGACTTGTTTTGCATCAGAACTGGAATTGTTGCTATGCATTTTCAATTAAAGACTGTGTAGTCTTGTTGTACTTATCTAGTGCAAGCAGCTGAGTATCAGTGACATGGACATGCATCCTAGGAGACAATAGACAAGACATACAGTTTGTATGGAAAAATAATTTATTATACAATAGGAATGAAATCATCATAATGTGACTATGGAGTCATACACTGTCAAAATGTAATTATATGCTCTACAAATCATTTCAATCAACCAATGATTGATCATAGGGTATACAAATCTAACATTCAAGACATCATAGATTTATTTTTTATTGTTAGCTTTTCTTAGTTAGGGTGTATGCAATTCATATGCAGGGTATGCGTGACAACTTTTCCTAAAGAATATAGATCCACATTTTTTAGGTACCTTAATTATATGAAATGATATTGATCTCACCTCCAACATTTAAGATCAAATGAAAGCTGAAGGTGATGAATTAAAGCAGCGTTCTGACAGAACTGTAACATTTGAGCGTACTGAAGTGTTCAGGGAAGGTCACGCAATCATTACATTCAACTGCAGTGTCAGCGCAGGGTCAGCTACGTCATTGGCTTGAAAGTTGACTCGTTTGATGGGCTAACTGCTGTCAATATGTAAGGCAAAGTCATACAGTAAACACATATTTGACAAATATATTTGTCTTGGTGTCACAGGACACTGTGAACAAAGACTGGTGTCCCCAAAAACAGTAACTACTTCAAAAGTAGAGCGTGAATCCTTACTGCTGAAAATTCATATTTACTTTCAGGCGACATACTGTGTCGTGTGTCATGGACGCCCCCAAACCAGTCAAATCCAAATCATTCTATGATCATTCTCAATCAAATCGTTTCTTTATGAATCTTCACAAGAATATGACATGTCTTGGATCCCACTTAAGTACACATACATGCACATTAACATTTTGACATTTTAGCACCATTACTATAAGGTATAGGTATAAATTAAAGTTGAGTGAGCCCTGTTGATTCAGATTTTGGAGAAAACAAGGGGAGAGAAAAAGACCGGGGAGTGCCGTGTTTAAAACATATCAAAATAACATCAATAATATGCTGAGCACAACAGGTATGTCAGACCAACCTTTAAATGAGGGAATATATCTTGGGAAAAAAAAGGAAAGGAGGAAGGAAATGAAGCAGTTGATCCTTCACAATTTTAAGGAGGGCTAAGGAAGCTCTGGTGTGGACGCTTAAAGGTGCAGTGTGTAAGATCTCTCTTTTTTTTGTCACTTCTAACTATAGAAGTAGAACCACCAAACAATTATATGTAGACACTTTTACAAATGTATAATCACCCAAATGTATGACTTGCTTTTTACATAAACTCCGAAACCAGTCCTTTAATATCCATTTACACCAGGAGCGGGTCCACCCTATGGGGGCCACCATGTTTTTACAATAGCCCAGAGTGGACGCACTAAACATCTTTGTAGCTTTGATGACAACTGAGGGCCAACACAGGTTCTCCTACACGCTCCAGTGGAAAAGGTGAGGTGATAGAATACGCAACTTCACCAGTAGATGTCACCACATTTTACACACTGCACCTTTAAGTAAAACATCCACCCTTAGGTACAGATGATGGACTGCGTGGAACACAGAACCGTCCCTGTCCTGTGCCAGAAAGTCTGTTTGGTGCACTTTGATCCATAGGACCAAATAAGTCTTCACACCTGCTTTGTGTTCAACAAGCATCGCAGAAACACAGAGAAAGACCCTCGTCATACTTGGCCACATCCATGCGTCTACATAATAACACAGCTCTTAGCTTTGGTCTGCTGATAGTGCGTCGGGACGACTGGGGACATGTCTCCTCCACGGTTCGACATCCGCTTCGTGACTCTGGTGGACTTCCTCTGCTTCATACTCTTGTTGTTCTTGTTGACACATGCCAGTGTGGCCACATGGAAGATGTCTTTGACACTGTTGTCAGACTGTAGAGATGAACACTCCAGGTAGGGGGTTCTCAGCTGCTGAGCTACATTGGAGCCCTGGACAGAAAACACCACAAGGATTATAAATAAAGGTGAAATACAAATGAAAACGGGGATGAAATGAGTCACCCACAGGGCGTGTTCTGAAAATAGAGTAACTACGGGCCAATGTTTTCAGTTTCTCAAATAGTCAATCTCGTCGTCATAATTTCAAAGGATACGATGGCAAACAAGCCATGAATTTGCGATGCGGACTTGAACGTGCTCGCATTCCGGTCTGACGTGCGGTTTATTTGATGCAGTATCGTTTGCCGTGTCAAACGTTGCTTTGTTGCTGCAGCCTCTCTGAACAGCCCTGTTGCAAACGCTGCAACTGGCTGTGAGACTGATGCTGCTTTCAGATCTTCAAAGTTTCCACACTGCTGACATTTCGCTGACAGTGCTACTAAGCACCGCTACACTCGTCAGCGCCGTTCTGTTTGTATCAAACACGGAGCCCTTCATTTCAATTTGCACCTTTGAAGTGGCTCTCGGCATCAAAGGTTACTGACCCCTGACATAAGCAGTTGTTGTCTGGGTGTAATTCTCACACTGAGGCGCACTGCAGACCGCACACACGAAGAGAATCGTGCCCTCGGCTCTTTTACATCACTGTGACAGAGGCGTTCATCGCATCATTCGAACACAGGCTGTGCGGTCACTCATCACACACGTGCGTGTTGTGTGCAAATGGAAGAAACGCTGACCCACCTGGTCGTAGGACACTGGAGTGTGTCGGCTGTGGGACCTGATAAAGAGGTCTGTTCTGAGATCAGACTTGCAACCCACTAACAGCATCTTCATGTTGGGGCAGAACTCCTTAATCTCTCCTCTCCACTGGCAGGGAGGCACAAAGAACAGAAGAAGGGACATTATTAGGTTACTAACCTCACTTTGGTGTAAAGAGTAAGTTAATACAACAACGTGTAATACAAGCGGCACCGGGAGACGATATGTCATACTCAGTAGCAGAGTGAATGTGGGGTTTTTTTAACATGGGAAAGACTCATTTGATGAGCTACTTGGAATACCCTTGCCAAGCCTGACTGCGATGGTTATCATTTTACAAGCCTTTAACGGGGAGGGCCTCACCAACACTCACCTTCTGAAGCACATTGTCTAATGTCTCTGGTCTGCTGATGTCAAAGCAGATGAGGACCACATCAGTGTCCGGGTAGGAGAGAGGACGTACGTTGTCGTAGTAGGAAGAACCTTTGATTAGAGAAAGATCCACACGTCAGCTGAAGACCATAGGAACGAGGTGTCATGAGGAGAAGTCACCTTCCATCAATCCTGAGAGAAGGTCCCTCGTTACTTTAGCACAGTACCAGATGGCCAAACTGATACGATTCAGCGATTCAATCAACCGTGATGCAGTTGTCTCAATATTACCTTCATTATTATAATCACTATTATTGTTATTACAATGACAACAACGGCAATAATAATAATAATAATAATAACTGATAATACCTACATAATTCACTGCAGTTACTTACTGTCCATCCTCTTCGAATTCACAAGGAAAACTAAAAACAGGAAATGACACTGAACCAATACGTCAACCATCATTTTTGAAATTTGGTTTCACTGGATTTTCTCACTTTAAAAGATATTTTTATTGTTTTAGTATTTAGATGTTTGGGACTTGTGGAGGTGTGTGGTTTGGACATTCAGCTGTAAGGCTGTGTGTCCACAAGAACCAGATTTACTGAATCTGACATTTTTCCTTTGCATTTCAGGAATGCAATTGAATGCATTTTAAACTCAGACCAGATGTTAACACCTCAAGAGATTTTCAAGTCTAGCAAGGCAGGTTTCCCATTTTAAACAAACAGAGCTGGGACTAGTTATTTTCACAGCCTTTAGCCCAGCGCCCCCTAATGTCACAACTGTGTTTGGAAGGCCTTTCCATGGAAACATTTGTGAAAGAGTGCAGAAGATGCTGAATCTTAACATAGAATTCAGAGGTAAAAATAATGAAGTACCCTATTTCTAATAATATCAATGCTGACTTTCCTGGTGTGTATCTGTATCGATACATGACTTGGGCAAATGTTGGTGTTGATGTGCTGCAACCAAAAACATGTGATGTCCTTATGGTGGAATCATATGTTACATCCTGCCTTTGCCTGAAAACCAAGACTAAAATGTGTGAACACCATTCAGTGATCTGAAAATGACCAATGTATATGAAGTTTTTAGAGCAGACCAGATTCACATCAGAACATCATTTTTCCAACTTTACTGGGAGAATATTGTGGTACTGGTCACTCATCTTGATAGATTGATAATTTAGCTAAATATCTTGTCAAAGCGTCACGTTTCCAGTTTTGTTATTTTTGTCCTCCAGCTGACATTCTTATGATCGTGACTGGCGAATCGGTACACTAACACGAAGTAGTAAGCCGACACCTCCCTGCAATGGCACGGTGGACACGAAAGTAGTAGTTTTGCCAACCTCTGTCCAAGTCTCAACAATCCTCAACGATCATTCCCATATAATGGTTGAGACCCACAACACACGAGTAATTCAATTCTTGTATCTGGAGCCCTTGAAAGAGCAGAGAGGGGAACACAGGCGAACCTCTCAGACCGCGGGGTGGGTGGATGGCTGGTTGTGGAGGAGGGGTGTAAGCTGTAATTTATCCAACACAAGTGAGTTCCACAAAGAGACTATGACGCTGTCTATCTGGAATGTAGGCAAAGCACTGGATAGAAGCAAAGAGTCAGATTTCACTGGAGGCAACATATGAAATGCTCCCACCAGGCCACTCCCTCATCATGCACTCCCACCTAGGCAGTGCCATTGAATTGTTGCCGATGAAAAACTGAAATACTTGTTTGCGGGAAGGAGGCGTGACCTGAAGTCAATCCCACTGTGTGTTGTTTTCATTTTGGGGCGTGAACACAGCCCAGTATTTCAAGGCAACTGCCTCAGTTCTTGAAATTCACAAGAACCGAAAGATAAGGAGGGTAGATGCAATTTCCAGGGCAATGGGATTATGATGAGATTTAATTCCATTCTTTGGAGATTGTGTCACATCCCAATAAAACCTATTGGATTATAGACACACGTACGGGTGTCATATCAGTAAATCTACTGTTAATACACATGAGCTTACCTCAGGATACCACACTGGTATGACCATGACGGTATTACTGTGATGACTATGGACACATGTTTTGGTACTTGTAATGCCTCTTCAGCAAACATACAACCTGACAGTGTGATGTAGACAGCCCACCCAGGGACCACTGAGGAATTGCATACATCATAATGTTCTGGAACTACAATATACTTCAAATTGACCCACCTCTTTAAGCCAAAGTCCACTCAGCATAAGTATGAGTACTGTGTATGGGCAGCGGGCTCACTTTGATTTGAAAAACAGTAGACTTTTCCCTTCCATTGAAATGTGCATTGTTGTTGCGGAGGACAGTTCTAGTTATGGCTTGTGTCCATTTTTCACTTTAGTCGCTAGCATCTCTACAAATAATGCCCTATTACCTGGCTGTGCATGTTGCAACAGCCCTTTTCTGCCAAACGAGTCCATCAAGTCCAAGATCATTTCAACAACACGATAAGTTGCCAACATGTTGTGACAACATGTGAATTTCCCCATTGTGCAATCAATACAAATGTTCTATCCAGGGACCAGAGTCGTAGTCTTTGAGTGGGCATTGACCTCGACAAGATCATTTTAAAGGGAGGGTGATGTTTTAAGATATGATCATCAAAGTAAATGTGTTATTCTATATGCTGCTTCTTTAGATTTGTATGATTGAATTTCAGCTGATGATTGAACTGATCAGTGTGTCCATGTATGTATCTAGAACATAAACCTTTGTGGAACTATCATATTTGGGAGTTTGCTTGTTTGTTTCCGAGACAAAAACAGAGAGGTCATTACATAATTGCTGATGGTGGATGACGTAACAATGTGTGTTCAGAGTATCTTCCGTAAATAGACAGAGGAATGCAAGATAGTCAAACCCTGTGAGAACAGTCTGGGGGTTTAGACCTGCTTTATAAAGTACACGCAGAGATTTTGTCAAATCTATGTCAATCTAAATGAGCGCAACCTGCTATTAATGCAATTCACTTTACAGTGATGCAAATGGTATATTTGATGAACCCTCGATAAGTTAAAGGTGCAGTGGGTACGATTTTCTGTATTTTTCTCGCTTTTGAAAAACATAACAAAACAATGACATACTGACATCTTCATGAATTCATAATCACCTAAATGTACTATTTTTCATTACCCTTAAATAAGTCCATTACTATACATTTACATGAAGAGCGGGTCATACGGGGTCTGCCATGTTTTACAGTAGCCCAGAGCGGACATACTTAAAGGTGGAGTGTGTACGATTTGGTGACATCTAAAGGTGAAGTTGCATGTTGTATCCATTACCTCACTCTCGACCTTCTGAGCATGCAGGAGAACCTATGGTCGACTTTGGCTGTCATTAAAACTCAGAAGATGTTTAGTATGTCCACTTTTACTACTGTAAAAACATGGCGGCCTCTGTAGAGAAGACCCCCCTCCTCATGTAAAGTCACATTGATGGGCTCATTTTAGGATAATGGAATAAAAATTGAACATTCGCCTGATTACACATGAATGAAAACATCCAAATGTGATTGTTTTGTAATATTTTGAGAAATGACAAAAACGACCAAAATCTTACACACTGCACCTTTAACATCTTTCGAGTTGTACTGACAACTGAGAGCTACCATAGGTTCTCCCGCATGTTCCGAAGGGTGAGGTGAGGCGATGGATACGACGTGCAACTTCACCACTAGAGGTCACCAAATCTTACACACTGCACCTTTAAGCTGTGTTTACTTGCTTAAAAATAAACGTCTGACGGGTGCAGTAAGAAAACACACTTGGCAACTTGACGCTAAAAGCTCGTCGACATTTTAGGGGTGGGGGGCATCACACAGGGGTCCAACCCCTGGCAGCGGGGGTGTCCTCACCTGAGGTGTCCCACAGCCGGAGCTCCACTCTCTGCATGTCCAGGTCGAAGCTGGCCGCGTAGTTCTCAAACACCGTGGGCACGTAGCGCTGCGGGGGCACACAAGTATCGTCAACGCTCCGACTTGTCTTCGCGAGGACACGGGGACACGAGCGGGACTCGTCTTACCTCGGGGAAGCGGTCTTTGACGAAGACGTTCAACAGCGCGCTTTTGCCGCACTGACTGTCTCCCACGACCACGATTTTACACTGGACACAGGCGCCGGAGTCCATCCTCGGATTCGGCTTCTTCCGTTTACGTTTGACTTGGGGGGAGGAAACAGTCGACGTCCGACGAGTCCGAGTTTCAAAAGTATCCGACAGTCCAACTCTCGGACCGAGAACAGTGTGTGTGTGTGTGCGTGTGTGTGTGGTGAGACTGTGGTGTGGTCCGGCTGTCTCACGATCCTCCTCTTACCAACTGCGGTGGGCGGGGCTCCCCGCGTGGGAATCCCGTCGGGAGTCAGCAGCCTTTGACGGGAATTCTCTCACTTGTCTGGGGGACACGCCTTGTTGCCCGGATTTGTAACCCGACCCCCCCCCCCCCCCCCCCCCCCCCCCCC
>JAFBJT010000700.1:5156-20466 GCA_016785325.1 Chascanopsetta lugubris
GTAGTAAGAGTAACAGTAGTAGTAGTATTAGTAGAAGTAGTAGTAGTAGTAGTAGTGGAAGTAGAGATAGTAGTAGTGGAAGTAGAGATAGTACTAGTATCAGTGGTATTAGTAGTATTGATGATGTACTCTGTGTCCCAGCAGGGTCCGTGAGGAGCAGACGATGTCTCTCTCCCGGTTCCTCCTGGTGTCGCTCCTCGTCTGCAGCCTGACGCTGTCGCACGGCGCCGAGCACCGAGCTGCTCACGGCAAGAGGAGGCAGGCGGACGACGCCAACGTCCTGCGGCGCCCCCCGCAGGGCCACGGCTACGGCAGGGACCACGGGGCCCACAGGAGCCAGAGGCTGGGTAAAGGCGGGGCCGGGCTGCTCTCCCACAGGCCCCCGCACCCTCTGGCCCGGCCCGAGGACGACGGCACCGGCCTGGAGGGGCTGAGCCCGGTGAGGCTGGAGACGGGTCCGAGCAGAGACCGAGGGCGAGGGAACGGGCGGGGTCAGACGCCCGCCAAGGAGAACCACCTGCTGGGGAGAGGACACCGAGGGAAGGGACACAGACACGGACACGGACACTTTCAACACAGGAGACAAGGGAGCAGGCGGGACAAGGGGCGACCCGCTAAAGGTGAGTGTCCGTCCGCCGTCGGACAGAGGTCCGCGGGGTGGCGGCTCCAGCAGAGGGCGCCAAACGCACTGCCGCCCAAGTGCCATGGCAGCTGACCCTAAAAGAGCTTTACGCCGGTGGTGAGTCCACGAGAAACATCCTCCAAGTCAATGATGGATGGCTCCGGGGCGGCAGTGGCTCAGTGGACGCGGCGGGCGGCTTTAAAAGCGAAGGTCACGGGTTCAAATCCCGCTCGAAACCTGCTGTGGTGTCATTGGCCCCAACACTGATTCCCTGAATGGCCTGGTTTGAACTTGGACTTGAAATTCCCTGCGACGCGAACATGACATGACAACAAAGGCATCAAAGCAAAAAAAATGATTCTATAGTAAAGTAATGTTCTAATATTATTTAAGGTTATTTTAATTAGATATTATTATTATATCAACACAATGATGTTAAAACATTTATTTTCCATATTTGCTCAAATATATATATTTTTTAAATCTTAAAAATAAGAATTTGCACACTGCACCTTTAATTGATCCATGTTACTTTGATAATGAGAGCTAATCGATGTCGTCTCTTCCTGTTTTCCAGTTTTCCCTCTGGATCCCGAGCTGTTGGACGACCCTCCATCCTCCTCTTCCCCCTCGCCCTCCTCCTCACCCACCCCTCCCCCCTCCCTGGGCGTGACGCCGCCCAGCGAACCCCCCTCCCCCATCATCGCCGCCGCCTTTGGCTCGGGCTTCTCCATGGTTGCCACGGTGATGAACGAGCATCCCCCAACGCTGCCCCCGGCCTCCACCAAACCCCAGGTAACCCCAACCCCGAGCCCCGGGGCTTATTCAAGCCAGCGTCTGTTGCAGGCTCAGTGTGACTCCGGCGTGCCGGAGCCGGGGCGGGGGGCGGAGCCGGGGGGGGGGGGGGGGGGGGGGGGGGGGGGGCCCGGGGGGGGGGGGGGGGGGGGGGAGGAGGGCGGAGCCAGAGCGGGCCCCATTATGGCCGTAACGCCGCCGCTAACCTCATAGCTCATCTCGGAGAATGACGACTGTGTTGGACAGAACTCTCTCAGGGTCCCGGCGTGTTTGATCGATACGGTCGTGTTCTCTTTGTGAAACGACGCCTCTGGGATCACAGCTCACACCTCATCGTCCCGCAGCGCATTTCCTGTCACTACTTCCTGTTTCCTTTATTAGAAACAAAATGGATGTGGCCAGGAGGAGTCGCTTATTGTGTCCAACTGTGAGCACAGGACCCCAGACTGCAGGAGTGTGTGTGTGTGTGTGTGTGTGTGTGTGTGTGTGTGTGTGTGTGTGTGTGTGTGTGTGTGTGTGTGTGTGTGTGTGTGTGTGTGTGTGTGCGCGCACCACCTGTCACATTCACCCTGCTGGAGAAGGAGAACAATCAAGTGTTCCTCTATTTCTTTAAAGTGACCTCTACTGGTGGAGTTGCGCATTGTTATTAAAACCCCAAATGTGCCAATGTCAAAAAAAACAAAACATGGTGGTCCAACATGGCGGCCTCCAGAGAGAGGACCTGCTCCTGATGTAAACATGAAAGGCTGTGGATGTGCAAAGGATGTACATTTTACACACTGCACCTTTAATCATGTTTTTATTGGTATAACATTATTATTATCATTATTATCATCATCACTCTTCTTCTTATTGTTATTGTTATTATTATTATACAGCAGAGAGGCTCAGCTCTGAGTGTTGGTGAGTCTGCAGACCCACGGTCTTCATTTATATTCTGTTTCCAAGGCGCCTGAGAGACCCCCCCCCCCCGCCCCCCCCCCCCCCCCGCAGACTGTGCATGTCTTTAATGTGAGAGCTGTCAAATATTATTGGACCACCGTGAAAATAGATAGATAAATACAGAAAGAACGAGCGGCGTCCGGCGGCGCGAGCGTCTTAATGAATGTTCGATCTGACGCTGATGCTTTAATGAGGAGCAGAGCGTCGCTCTCCGCCTCCCGCAATTCATCTCTGCTGATGTTTCCATACAGCCTCGTTTCCTCCGGGCTGATGGAGAACAAGTATGGATCTGTTTACACCAGGATTTATTTATTTATTCATCTATTTATATTCTGATTGATCCGGTGTTCCCCCAGGGGGCGCCTTCTTATTGTTATTGTTATTATTATTATACAGCAGAGAGGCTCAGCTCTAAGTGTTGGTGAGTCTGCAGACCCACGGTCTTCATTTATATTCTGTTTCCAAGGCGCCTGAGAGACCCCCCCCCCCCGCCCTCCCCCGCAGACTGTGCATGTCTTTAATGTGAGAGCTGTCAAATATTATTGGACCACCGTGAAAATAGATAGATAAATACAGAAATAATGAAAGAACGAGCGGCGTCCGGCGGCGCGAGCGTCTTAATGAATGTTCGATCTGACGCTGATGCTTTAATGAGGAGCAGAGCGTCGCTCTCCACCTCCCGCAATTCATCTCTGCTGATGTTTCCATACAGCCTCGTTTCCTCCGGGCTGATGGAGAACAAGTATGGATCTGTTTACACCAGGATTTATTTATTTATTCATCTATTTATATTCTGATTGATCCGGTGTTCCCCCAGGGGGCGCTGCAACGCCACACTGTCTTAATTACACTCCTTTGCATTTGTCCTGGTTTTTAATTTAAGATACATTTTATCTTAAATGCATATAATTTTTAATTGTTATGATGATTATGATGATGATGATGATGATGATGATGATGATGATGATGATGATTATTATTGTTGTTGTTGTTGTTATGATGATGATGGTTATTATTATGATTATGACAAGCTGGTGGACCTCCAACCAGCAGGTGGCGCTATAGCACTGGAATGGTTGTATGTTTGTTTACATTTCTGAGATGCTAAACGCCAATGCTAGTTTCATAGCTAGCATGTTAAAGATGCTACTTTGAAATTTTAAAACGCAAAAAAGTGGCGCAATGCACCTTTAAATAGGTTTTCTGATATGTTTGGAAAAAGGAGGGCGGAGTCAGAGGTGATCAGCTACAACATGTGCACTGAAAAAATATATTTATATATTATTTATACACATATATTAGGTTTTTCTGTTGCCATAGCAACAGGAAGTGAGGCAGAGGTGAATGGGTTTGATCACGTGAGGCCCAGGGTTGTGTCTGATGAAGTGTGAGCGCGGATCAATACCACTGTGTTTGTTGTGGCAGCTGTGATACGCAACCAATCAATGCGAGGACGTTTTATCAATCGATGAAGTTCAGCTCATCATCATCATCTTCATCATCTTCACCATCTTCATCTCAGTGTCACTGAACAGCAACTGTCACCAAACGATGGGCAGGTTGTTTATCTCTTTGTTTGTCTGTTTGTTTGTTGTGTTTTCAGCGCTCAGGGCGAGCGAAGGGACAGGGAGACGTGATGCCGACGTTGGACATGGCGCTCTTCGACTGGACGGACTACGAGGACATGAAGCCCGTGGACACCTGGCCGTCCTCCAGGAGAAAAGGTGCAGTCCCGCCCACGTGGTGGAGGCGGGGTCACCTGGCTCCATGTGTCCGTCCTAGCTGTCAATCATGAGTTTTGAAGACGTTGTATACGCGAGTCGGAAAATGTGCTGGATGTTTTTTTTTGGTTTTTTTTGCTAATCAAAATTAGCATTGGAAGCTAACTAAACTAGATTAGATTTTTTAAATTTCATTGTCTACAGACAAGAGGCGGAGCAAGAACCTGAGCAGTGGGAACCTGACCGTCGACGCCGATGCCACCGAACCATGTGACCATCACCTGGACTGTTTGCCGGGTGAGTCTGGTTCCACGTTCCGCACAGTTCGCGCAGCTAACGAGACCGAAATGCCGAGTCGTGAGTCTGAGCGCGGACTTCCTGGTTTTCCGCTGCAGGTTCCTGTTGCGATCTGAGACAACACGAGTGCAAAGTCCACAACCGAGGCCTCAACAACAAGTGCTACGACGACTGCATGTGTGAGGAAGGTGAGTCGGCACAAACGCTGAGTCAGCTGATCTTATACATTTGCATATTGGAGGAGCCCCCAATCCTCACTCTACTTCCCGTTTATGCTGACGTCACTGTGGGCGGGACACTTCCTAGTACATCAGCTGGGGGCAGTGGACCAATCGCAAGAGACGGGGCCCAGCTGGCCAATGGGAGCAGTATGGGTTTTTCACAGAGCCAGAGGAAACAGGAAGCGGAGCGGTGGACAAGATGAGAGAACCGAACGACACTTGACTTGTTTTTGATCGTCCTCGTCCTCTAGGTCTTCGTTGTTACGCCAAATTCCATCGGAAGCGGCGCGTCACCAGGAGGCGGGGCCGCTGCGTGGTGCCAGAGTCGGTGAGCAGCGACCAGGGGGGCTTCATCACCATCTGATGGAGGAGGAGGAGGAGGAGGAGGAGGAGGAGGAGGAGGAGCGACCCCATGACCACTCGTTTGACTCTGTTTACAGACTAAGTGCTCAAAACTGGTATTTGTTTTCTTCCTATTTGTTTCGTTTTGTTTTCTGTCCAATGAAAAGAATCCAAATATCACACTGGAGTGTTGCATTGTGGGAGGATTTGTTGTTATGTCCGTTTCCATTCATGTCGATGGAATTTGAAAGTGTATCATCACCTGAATGTATGAATCATGAGCCCTTTCATTTTTATATCCTCTGTACGGAGGCCGCCATGTTTTTTTGTTTTTTTACAGCGACCCAACTTCACCTCTAGATGTCAGTAAACCCCACACACTGTACCTTTAAGCACTTGAAGGAAAACTTGTTTGGATTTGATTTGATTTAGTTTCACAACAGATGTTTACGAAGACATTTCTCATCTCCTTTGATCTTCCTTTGATGACTTTGATGATCAGAATCAAACAGTGTTTACACATTTACATTTTTTCTTTATTTGTTTGACTTTGTTTGTTCTCCTGCTTCTGATCATTCTCTGTAAATGCTGTTTGTTGTAAATATGAATGTGTTTGTTCTTTTATTTTTTTTATTTTTTTTAGATTTTGCAGAGACGACTCATGTACCTTCACAATAGAGAGATGCTTGTTTGACCCACATCTTAATATAAGTTTTATTTATAAGGTATTTTAAGACGTTTGTTAAACTGTTTTTCTGCCTTTCTTTGTTTTCATGATTAAACTCTTAGTAGGATAATCAATTGGACTTATGCAACATTTGTTCATCACCAAAATGTTAAATATAACAAAGATATTATGAAAAATATTATTTATCAAATTTTCAGACTTCGTCCAACTTTTCTTATTTTCCTGAATTCCAAAAAAAACATCCCAAATTATTTTGACGAACAAGGAACAATTAACTTTTTTTGTTATAATAAAATATTTAAAAACAATGAATTCAACATACAAGCTGGATTAAACACACAGATTAAAGTCATAAGGAAATTAGACTTAAAAAGAAAAAAATAAATGGCAAGAAATGATTAACCATTATAAATAAATTTGAATATTTTAGAATTATAATTAAAAATGTTCTTTTTCCCCTTAAAAAAGACACTTACATGTAGTTTAGGTAAAAGTAGCAGAATAAAGTTCTTCCACGTAACGTAATGATTTTACTCTAAAGAAACATCTGTATTAAACAACAGTAAATGAAAATAAATCTGTTGAAACAGGAAAATTAAAATGATTTAAAAAATGCTGAATTATTGCATCTGTGAAATATTGTGAATCGACTCAAACAACAGAATTCAATAAAAAGCCGTGACCCGCCGGGTCGTGGTTCTGCTCCGGCAGAAGCTGAAGCGCTTTGATTTTTTTTTACCTTTTCTCTGAACCCAGCGAACCTTCTCCAAACACGCTGAGTCGTTAAATCCGCCCGCCACAAAAGCAGCGGCTTCTGAGGCTCATTACCTCAGCGCCACCCCCCCCCCCCCCCCCCCCGCCCCCCCCCCCCCCCCGACGCCGTGTCGGAGGCTTTTAACACCGGACATTAGAGCGCGACCCGCCGCGCGAGCCGGCGGCGCGATCCGCTGCGCGAGCCGGCGGCGCTAACGTCCCCGAGCCTGGGAACATCCATCCTGATCAAAATTTGAGGAGCGGCGTCGCGGCTCGTTTCTCTCTCTAAGCGGCAGCGGCTCCGGCGGCTTCAGATTTACGAGCGCGGAGTAAAAGCCTCGCTGATGAGTCGTTAATACAGCGCCTCTGACGGAGGGTCGGCCGCCGCGCGGCGGCCATGTTGGAGCTTGGACGGCGGCCAGGGGGCGAGATGGATTACAGCCGCGCGCGACCCGACTGAGCTGCAGCTTCTCATCGTGGACCACTGTGCTCTCCTCTGATTGTCCACAGCTCCAGCTCCTGTTCACGCTCGCTGCCTGAAACGCTCCGTGGAGCTCCTCCCCCTTCCATAGTGGGAGGGGCATGGTGTCATTACCAGAACTGGCTCCTCAGCGTCAGCTGCTCCAGATCCTGTTTGCGCTCTCAACCTGGAACGCTCTGTGGAGCTCCTCCCCCTTCCTCACTGACAAGCCCAGATTGCTCTGATTGGCCAGATGACCAAGTCTCTTATGATTGGTTGACTGCTGCCAGATGAGGTAGATAGTCCATCCATCCATTCACCCAACCATCATCCATCCATCCATCCATCCATTCACCCAACCATCATCCATCCATCCATCCATTCACCCAACCATCATCCATCCATCCATCCATCCATTCATCCAACCATCATCCATCCATTCACCCAACCATCATCCATCCATCCATCCATCCATTCACCCAACCATCGTACATCCAACTATGTATTCATCCAACCACTCATCCAATCATCTATCAGCCCCAGGGGTCAGATTCAGCCCCGGGGGTCAGATTCAGCCCCGGGGGTCAGATTCAGCCCCGGGCGTCAGACTCAGCCCCGGGGGGCAGATTCAGCCCCGGGGGTCAGACTCAGCCCCGGGGGTCAGATTCAGCCCCGGGGGTCAGATTCAGCCCCGGGGGTCAGATTCAGCCCCGGGGGTCAGATTCAGCCCCGGGGGTCAGACTCAGCCCCGGGGGTCAGAGGTCACCTGGTTATGGTCCCTCTTTCATGTTTGATTCATCACACAGGTCGTCTCCTCTCACACAGGAGGAGGAGAACAAGGGCCGAGAGGAGAACAGGAGCTGAGCGGATTATACACAGATTTAGATGAATGAATAAATGAAGATCGACAAATGAATTGATGAATGAATGAATGAATGAATAAACAAACAAACAAACACACACACAAACAAATAAATGCATGAATTTAGATAAATATATTGATCGATGAATGAATGAATAAATAAATGTATCCATAGATAAATAAATACATTTAGATAAGTCAGTAAATAAAATAAAAAAACAGGAAGTAACAGCACTGTGACTAAAGTTGGTGGTTTGTTGCAGCAGGAACAGAGGGGGGGGGGGGGCCGGGGGGAGGAACAGAGGGGGGGGGGGGCAGTGAGGGAGGGGAGGGGCTGTGAGTCACATGGGAGGCAGTCAGGTGGGTGTCACATGGCTCGTGTTTGCAGGCCTGAGCTGAAGAGAGGGGGAGGAGCTACAGAGGAAATGTTTGTTTGAAGAGTTGAAGGAGAGAAGAAGAAGAAGAAGTTTTTCATGCAGCTTCTTCAGCTTCAAGTGTGAGACACTGATCCACACACAGCTGATCCACACACACACACACACACACACACACACACACACACACACACACACACACACACACACACACACACACACACACACACACTTTGAGATGGAGATCCCCGCTATAAACCTGAAGGTGAGCTGAACACACACACACACACACACACACACACACACAATGAAATGGAAGTGGAGCTTTGTTTGTTTGTTTACAGGTGTGTTGTTGTCGTTGTTGTGATTGTTGACGGATGAATTGAACCTCAGTGTTTGAAAGAGTCCGTGGACTAATCCTCTCTGAGGGAGTGAGGCCAGGACTCATGTGTTCATCACATCATGGAACGAGCTTCATACAGTTTGTTGACACGTGGGAATTCAGTTCAGAACAAACAAACAACGGGTTCAACTCTTTGTTCGTCACATGACTTTTACGTCTCTGATGTTGTTGCATCATTTCTGTTTCTGTTTGAAATCTTCTTCTTCTTCTTCTTCTTCTTCTTCTTCTTCTTCTTCTTCTTCTTCTTCTTCTCCTTCTTCTTCTTCTTCTCTTGTTGCTGTTTGAAGCGCGCGGCTCCGGTGTAGATTCTAAAGCCTCATGGTTTCTCGTGGTACTTTCTCAAACATGAATTAAACAAAGACTTCAAAACAATGAATTCCACATTAGAGAGGAAAATAATTCATTCATTCATTCATTCTTTGACAGATGTGATTTATGAGTTCATAAACTAATCTAATTACAGCTGGAAAATAATAATTTCTCACACTCATCTTATGCTTAGTATCTAGAAAACTCAATCATAGTCATTTATACCTTTTGTCATTTTTTTGTATTTTTAGTTATTCCATCTTTAACCAGAAAAAAAAAAAAACTTTCAGAAGGAAAATATACTGGAAAGGTGAAAAATAAATAAATAAATAAAATCAATTATTCTTTGTAGCTCTATTCAGATATTTTTTTAAAAATGGCTCTAAAATAGAAATAATAATAATACACAAACATGTTAAGTATTTTAAAAAATATATATAATAAGATTTTGATATTGTTCAACCAATGAATTGTTTCAATCTATAAATAATAATTCTAAAAAATATTAAAGGGACATTTCCAAAATTGAACCCTGTCTCTGTCTCAGGCCATCGTCCTGGTCCACTGGCTGCTGACCGTCTGGTGAGTGTCAACCTTCCCCTTCTTCACCCAGCTGGGGAATTTCTAACCTCACACACACACACACACACACACACACACACACACACACACACACACACACACACACACACACACACACACACACACACACACACACACACATACACACACACACACACACACACAGGTTGTACTGAGTGTGTGTGTCCTGCAGGGGGTGCATGGCCTGGCTGCCCAGCTCCTTCTCCTGGGGGAACTTCAGCGTGTTGGCGGTGGGCGTGTGGGCCATCGCACAGAGGGACTCCATCGACGCCGTGCTCATGGTGAGCGCGCTCACTTCACCCGCACGTCATGTGACACACACACACACACACACACACACACACACGCGCGCGCGCGCAGGCGTCTAAGTAAAGGCACTGCGCTGTGTTAACCCATTTGTGATGGAATCAGGCCACACGGAGAAACTCCATCTTTCTCATGAATCCAGCTCACGCTCCTCACCGCCGCTTTAAAGGTGCAGTGTGTCATTTTGTCACCTCTTAAAATGCACACTGCACCTTTAAGACTTTTCATGTTCGAAATGGTTTCAATGAAAAATGGACGGTAACAGGATATGACGTCATTGTTTTGATGTTTTGATGTTTAAATATCATGTGTGAATGATTTGTTTTGTTATTTTATAATCCAGCGTCAGGGCCCCCTCTGTGGGGGCGGCCATGTTTTTTTGTTTTTGTTTTTTTCATAGTAACCCAGAATGGACAAAGATAAACTGCTGTATGTAACTTAAACCATATGGTGTCACTGCATCCCACTAACTGTAACTTTAGAGGGGTCAAAGGTCAGGGTGAGTGTGACCTTTCACGTACCGTCGTCGTCGCATCCAAATATAAATGTCATTTTAAATTGGTTAAATAGAGTGAATACGTTTCTTAAAGGTCAAAGGTCACGTAGGAGAATCCTCCATTAATGCGAATGTGACTTTGATGATAGAAGCAACACAGGAAGTCAGTTCTTTTACAAGTTCCTCTCATTTCCTGTCTCAAACCGATTGTTATCGTAAAGCGGTCTCACCATCACTGAGGGGTTTTGTCTTTCTGTCTCTGTCGAGTCGTGGCTGTTCAAACGCGCTTTATCAATAAAGTTGGTATGAAATTCTCTCTTTCCCTCCCAGTTCCTGATCGGAATGGTTGTGACCATCCTCACCGACATCATCCACTTCGGGATTTTCTACCAGCAGAACGACTTGGCGCCGGAGCGAGCGAGGGACGTTTTCCGCTTCAGCGCGGGAATGGCCATCCTCAACCTGCTGCTCAAACCCGTGTCCTGCTTCTTCGTTTATCAGATGTACCGCGAGAGGGGCGGAGACTACAACGTCAACTTCGGTGAGTGGCAGCGGAGAACGGACACACGAGTCACTCACTGTCCTGAAATGAATGAATGAATGAATGAATGAATGAATGAGTCGTAAATCAAATCTGTTGCATTTGGGTCAAAGAGCTCTGAATGAAAAGGCCTTCAGTTAAACACAACGACCACTAGGGGCAGAATCCGAGTAATTGTTTTGCGTGATAAATGGTGCTGCCCCCTGCTGGAGAGAGTTGGAATGGTATAACTTGAAACTCCGCCCACTTCCACAGAACCACACCCAAAACAAGGAAACATGAAAAAACACAATTTGAGAGATAAACCTTTTTTCCCCCCAAACATTTCTGATAAGATTATGTAAACAGGAAGTCAACTGCAAATATGAATGGCCATGAATGGGGGGGGGGGGGGGGGGGTCTGCCGGGGGGGTTCTGTTATGTTGATATTATTGATCATATCAAACATGATAAAGAGTTGTATATTGATATTATTGATCATATCAAACATGATAAAGAGTTGTATGTTGATATTATTGATCATATCAAACATGATAAAGAGTTGTATATTGATATTATTGATCATATCAAACATGATAAAGAGTTGTATGTTGATATTATTGATCATATCAAACATGATAAAGAGTTGTATATTGATATTATTGATCATATCAAACATGATAAAGAGTTGTATGTTGATATTATTGATCATATCAAACATGATAAAGAGTTGTATATTGATATTATTGATCATATCAAACATGATAAAGAGTTGTATGTTGATATTATTGATCATATCAAACATGATAAAGAGTTGTATATTGATATTATTGATCATATCAAACATGATAAAGAGTTGTATGTTGATATTATTGATCATATCAAACATGATAAAGAGTTGTATATTGATATTATTGATCATATCAAACATGATAAAGAGTTGTATGTTGATATTATTGATCATATCAAACATGATAAAGAGTTGTATATTGATATTATTGATCATATCAAACATGATAAAGAGTTGTATGTTGATATTATTGATCATATCAAACATGATAAAGAGTTGTATATTGATATTATTGATCATATCAAACATGATAAAGAGTTGTATGTTGATATTATTGATCATATCAAACATGATAAAGAGTTGTATATTGATATTATTGATCATATCAAACATGATAAAGAGTTGTATGTTGATATTATTGATCATATCAAACATGATAAAGAGTTGTATATTGATATTATTGATCATATCAAACATGATAAAGAGTTGTATGTTGATATTATTGATCATATCAAACATGATAAAGAGTTGTATATTGATATTATTGATCATATCAAACATGATAAAGAGTTGTATGTTGATATTATTGATCATGTCAAACATGATAAAGAGTTGTACGTTGAAGCAGAGTGAAGTGCTGTGGATTCCCACCGGAGCCTCGGACCCTGAACTCAGCACCTTAAAGCTGCGGGTTCTATTCTTAGATTCTCATTTTCTGTCCCATGAGCACAAACAAGCAGCTCCTGCAACACGCACATCTGCAACGTGCACGCGCACACCACGGCCTCCATTATTTACCTTCGGCGGCGTGCACGAGCCGCGTGCACGAGCCCCCGCTGCAGAGTTGATAATAAAGAGTTGCTGTGTGTCTGTCCTTCTCTATATCTTGTGACTGTGCAGCTGCTGCACACACACACACACACACACACACTCACACACACACACGCACGCACGCACACACACACACACAGGAACTGTGCAAAGGGGAACATCTAAAACAGGAAATGCAAGTGACCCTCGTCGAACCGTGGAACTTTACGATGCACCGGCTCGTGCACGAGCTGCAGCCGTGCACGAGCTGCAGCCCCGCTGCTGCAGCCGTGATTGTGTGCGTGTGCGCGTGCACGCGCGGGTGTCATGTTCTTACCTCTGGGCTGAGACATGTCCCCGCGGCTGTGGTGGGGGGGAGGGGAAGCACAAAAGACTTTGCCTTCTCTCTCGCTCCCTCCCTCCATCTCCGTCACACCGGAGCTTCGGCGGCTCGTTCTGCAACAAAGATGCGCGGACACGAGCCTCGATCCTCATGCACCTGGAGCCTCTCTGCGTCCGGGCCGCGCGTGTCCGTGCACGGGGCGGCGGGCCGTGTGCACGCGCTCCGCGGGCGTCGGGAAACGGTGGAATTTGTGCAAAACGCGGTGCACGGAGGAGGAGTGCGCGGCGGCGGTTACATGATGGGCCCAGGCTCTGTGCTCCCAACTTGGATCAGTCAGAGAAGAGCTACTTCCTGCTTCAGCGCAAAGCATCACGGGAGGTGGAGTTCATCTCTGAGCTGCTTGGAACAAACGTCTGAGGATCAAAGACGTGGAGAGGAAGCTCTACAAGAGTTCCTTTGATCTTCACTTACAAGTACACGTAATAAAACTGCAGTATTAAAGACATTTCTTCAAACTGCAGTAAAAAGTACAATAATAAACAAGAAACATGGTAAAAATATCTAAGGTAAACAAATGTAAAGTAAATATGACCTATGACCTCTTCCAGTAGTTTTTCTCATATTTTTGAAACATACAAATTATTTTGTGTTCTACATGACACAAATAAAACTTAAAGAATCAGAATAATGTATTGATCAGAATCACAGACCAGAGAAATGAGTGAAATCACAGTAAAAATCTTTATTGGATTTAAACATCGAACACAACAAAGCTCATTCTACTTTTCTACTGTCGATAAACATCAGGAGTAAAGTTACAAAGTTCAAATGTTTCCAGTGAGAAATGAAGCTGTGACTCACGGATCAAAGTAAATGATGGTTTCAACTGATTTCAATGTTGAATCTGTGAATCACTCCGTTAATAATAGCACCAATAAATGTTTAAAAAAAAAAACCCACTATAAATAAAACTAAAGATAAAGAACAAAAGTGACGAGAGTAAAAAAAACACGGAGAATCTTAAAAACAAATCTTTCTTTTCTGTTCTTTCTTAAAGAAACATTTGGGACTATTTTCAGCGGCGGATGAATTTGACAGATTTGAAATGTGAGCGAGACAAACATCAGGAGGAAGCTTCAGATCCAAGATGGCGTCTGGGTGACATGTTGTTTCAGAGGGTCAGAGGTCACACTCAGTTCTTGGAGGTGATGAGGGTTTGGTAAAGCGGTTTGACCACGATGTGGAGGCAGAGCGAGCCGTCCACCAGGTACTCGGACGTGCGGCGGTAAAGATCGGCCTCGGACAGGAAGTCGCCGTTCTCCTCGGTGCTCTGGTGGAAGTTGTAGACGTGTTTGACCACCAGCGCCCCCTGCTGCCGCGCCATCACCAGCACCGTCTTCTGGAAGGTCACGCCCGCGAAGTCGGCGCTGGACGTGGCCGGCGTGATGATGATGCGCGGCCGGCCTCCATCCACGCGCGTGGGCTGCATGGCGCCCGACTCGCTGTACGTGGACCTCATGCTGAGCGGTAACCAGCGCGGCGAGAACAGCGCGTTCCACGTCACCCGCTTGCTGGCGTCGTGGGCGCTGGGTCCCAGCTGCGTCTGGAAGTTGGTGCTGCGGTCGTCCCGGGTCGGGTTGGCGATGGTCCAGGACGAGCCCCACGCCGCCGACAGGTAGTTCCGGGGCACGAAGAGGCTGCAGTTCACGTCGAAGAACTTGGCCATGTGCAGCGGCGAGGCGGAGTGGAACTGGTAGGACATGTAGAGGAGGTCGCGCACCGACTCCTGGTACCGGGCCAGAACCGGGGACTGCGTCTGCAGGCGGAACAGCTCTTTGGGCGGCATCATGGCGTAGCGGACGGCCCGCAGGGCGTTCTCCGCCGTCAGCCCGTCGGGCTGGTTCCGGACGATCCAGGCCTCCAGCGCGGCGAACAGCTCCACCTCGCTCTGCAGCACCAGGTCGGAGCGCTGCAGCAGAGACATGAGCAGCTGACCGCTGACCGACGCCCACTCGCCGCTCTGCAGCACCGCCGACAGGTTCCAGGCCAGGTACTGCAGGCAGCTGTCCCGCAGGTTCGAGTCCCCGGCCTGCACCGCGTACTCGTACCAGCTGGCCACGTGACCCGAGGGCGAGTCCCGGGCCAGGTTCTGGGTCATGTACTGGGTCACGCCCTGCTGCAGGGTCTGCACCTGGTACTTAGAGGCCAGTTTGTGAAGGGGCGTGGCCTGATCCAGCCTCAGGGTGACTTCACCGCAGTAAAGATACCTGCACACAGAGGGAGGCGGTCATTTCCTGTCACATGACCACAAACAGGAAATACAATGTCACACCCGGGTCACTTGACTCTGCGCGGTCATTTCATTTGGCTCCGCCCACGTCACTTTAAACATGATGCTGTGATGCAACTTCCTGTTGTCAGCAGGTAAATATCCACGTTGGCTGTTTGTAGCTCAACTCATTGAAAATGTATTGATTAACATGATCATGTCAATTATATAAAAAAAGGATTTCATAAAATGTAAATGTATTAAAGAAAATGTTGATTTATTTCCTTTAAAGAATCAGATGTAATTATATCTTTATTTTACTATATTTCCTAGTATCAGTCTAAATGGAATGTAATCAATCATGGATCAAAGCTCCGCCTCCTC